>JAXGGA010021545.1:0-16406 GCA_038373865.1 Uloborus plumipes | reverse complement strand
GAAAAAATACTCTATTTTAGTTATAATTCAACTACAATTCCTTCAAAGTATGACATAAAAATTTGGTATGGACCCTAACATTACTTCCTTTTACGTGTACATTTCTTAGTAGATGCCTTAAGTGCTAAAATAGTGCTTCGAGGGAGCAAGATAACAATTCAAACATTTATATCCCTAGTTTGCCACGAAACAATGCAAAAAAATGTTTTACAATGATTAATCTCCTAAATATCGCCGATTTTAACATCATTCAGTGGATTTTTCGCAAAATATCGCCAATAGTGCCAAATTGAACCCCCCCCCCCCCCCAATTTTTTTTTAAATCGCCAAATTTGTCGCCAGATTGGCGACCGAAGGCTTGGCGAAATATCGACAAGTGGTAGCGCCAATTCATTTGCATTGAAATTAACACTGATTTACTCCATAAAAGGGGTAAAGCCTTGTGACATTCAAATGAAACCCCAAGGGGAGATCATAAATATAAACCAAAAGAGAAAATAAGAACAATTTTGTTGCTCACAGAAACCAACAGAAATCTTACTAAAATTTGAAAGAAGAACAAAGTTTCCTTTCCTAGCTTTAAAAACAATACATTTTCCGAAATGAAACTTTAAAAAGAACGTTGCAATGTCGCAATTTATACGATATTTGGTTAATCTTTGTGCTTTGGGTACCCCTTTCTCGCTAAATGGGCGACTGTTTCCAAACGTTGCCAAAATCAATATTGCTGAAATGCAAAATCTATGAAAATGAAAAAAAAAAAAAAAAAATCCGCCAAATCTTTTAATTAAATCATTAGTATATTGGAAACAGGGTTGCCAGAAAAAAAACTACGGTCCTTATTTGGGCCGAAAAAATACTACCGTAGTATCAAAAATACTACGTCTGGCAATGCTGAAAAAAGAACGAAACAAAAATAAGTATGAACACGTAACCATGGTAACAACATGAAAAGTTGATTTCCGTTGATAAAATAATTCGTTTCATCTCTCTTTTCAAACAAATTTTATTTTCGAGCTGAACCATTTTAGAATCGTTTGGCTTGCTTTACTGAAGATAAGCCTTGAATTCCGGGATTCTAAAAACAATTGTTACAGCTCTCCTGATGATCGTAGAAACTTCGAAAAAACTTCATTTTGTGCAGAAAATTCCAAGCTTTCGAATGACATAAGACTTGAAAATGTGTGTGAAATATTTCTTCCCTATTTTATCGAATTTCCGCTAAGAATTCGAATAGAAAAAGAACGAAATGGAATTTTCGAAAAATCGCTTCGAGGTGCAAAACTACATGCTACAAACTAATTTTGTACCAAGTGGCATGAAAATCGACCGAACGGTTTTGGCGCTACGCGCGTAACAGACAGAAGGACAGAAAGAAAGACAAACTTTCAGCTTTATTATTAGTAGAGATAGAGAAGAGAAGAGAAGGGGTAAAAATAGAATCTTTTTTTTTTTTTTTTTTTGTGCAAGTGCGTTTTTTTGGGAAGTTAGAAAGTGCGCTTAAGCTATTTGCATGCTAAGCTTTGCTATTGAGGACACGTTACCGATCTGATTTTTAGCTCACATGTCATTTTTGTTCATTTTTTCATTTGTTTTTTATTATGCTGTCCTGCTACTTGTTGCGGAGAAAAACATATCTCAGTCCATAATTTTTCATTTCCAAGATAAAAATGAATTGCTCAACTTCTGTCTTGTAATGCGTCTCCATTCAATAAAAAACGTTCATTTAATAAATTAAAAAAAAAGTCAGTTTACTCGTACAGTTTTTAATGACTAATGAAATTGGAGGGTTTTATGATCGGACGCATATAGTTAATTGTTCATGTGGTTTCAACATACAATAAAATAAAATGAACAAATAAATAAAATGAATAAAAATAAATAAACAAATAAATAAAAAGCGATAAACTACAAGCGATGAAAGAAGTGAACTCTTAACAATGAACAGCTTTTGTTTGTGGATCCTAAGAATACTTTGCCTCACATTTACCACACAGTACTCTAGGAGTTATTTTTCGTTGACAGATTCTATGCAACTATTTCATTAACGTGTAAGCTATTCGTCAATAACTACACAAAATTTACTTTCCCGTATGTGAGCACGGATTTTTAGATACCAGTTATGTGGATTTCACTTTCTAATTATCCTACCTAAACCGTTTTATTGCTTAAAATAGTTACGCAAAAGGGAAAAAATTTCATTGTGAAATTGGTTCTAGGGTTATTCCTTTAATTTGCTGGATGTTTTATTGAAAAAAGTATTACCTCCTCATTTCTTATATAAAGTTAAAATATTACTACATTGAAGTACATTTAATATAATTAGGAGGTAAGTAGTGTTATGTGACACAAGCAAAACTTTTTAAGTCATATGTTAAAATTTCTTTTAATGCATATTACCATTAGGTTGTCATTTTTGAGGTTTTTAAAATGAAAATTTTAATATTTTATGTTTTAATTTTAAAAAGGAGCATAGTTCTCTTTACCTCCTACATAAATATAATAAAAAACGATTTAAAAAATTGGACCAGAATGAACGCTGGCTATCTTTTAACAGATACATTAATAAATCTTTCAGGATAATGCAAGAACACAGTTTCTGGATGTATGGTTACAAAAATGGAAAGTACAAATTAATGCAGACAAGAATATTGCTTAAACTTAATGTTTTTAAAGAAAAAATCTCAAAGGGAACTTAAAATTTGAATCGTACCTTGATATTAAAGCATTGTAAACAGAAGCGATCAGAACGTTTTAGTGTTTAAAGTACTATAAACTTGTTTCAATTATTGGAATGTTACACTTTCAATAAAAAAGTTTATTCATAAGTTTTACAAAGACTCATTTTGTGTGATGATAAAAGTGTTAAATTTATAGGTAGGCAAACCAAATTTGGCAGCGTCTTAATGCTGTGATTCGGATCTGCGCAGCCTTCACAATGTTCCTAGGTTAGGTTTGCCCCAATTAAAATGCCTTATAAAACTCTTAAGGCGAATAAAGACAAGAAACGACTTCATTATATGTGATCTACCCCTCCCCTCAAGAAAAAAAGGCGAAACCTTTTGAAGAATTACGAGACAATATACAATTCTGTACCTCAGAACCAGACTAACATAGTCCTTTTTCGTAACTTTTCAGGGCAAGACGATTGTTGGATGCATGGAAAGTATGGGGCTCGCACTCTTTTAATGCTGCTGTATAATTGCGAAGAAATTTCTCTTGCGACTTAACGTTCTCATAATTCGATGCAGAGTGACATTCTACATGCAATGCGGTAATAAATTGAACAACGCCATTTTTGGACTTATGTCATTCTGGTTCGGTGGTACAGATTTGTTTTTACAGTTTTAACTATCTTCTGGCCCGTTTGAATGTACTCAGAGTTTTTGAAGCTCGTTGACACTCAGGACGGCCTTAAGGTTGTATAACCTTTCGGGTATTTTTATCAAAGTAATTAAAAAAAACCGATAATAACCAGAATAGACAAATGTTAAACGTTGTAATAATACCTCTCAATACTTTTGCATAAAACGTTAGCATTTTTTCAGATTCACTTGAAAGTCTTAAACATATCACTATTTTAAATTAATCTGAGTGATGTTTTTATAATGATTATTTTCATTGGATTCCATATGTGTTAACCCTTCATGTCCCAAACTAATTTAACAATAAATTTTTATGTATTTTTTTGGTTTTTTGAGTTGCAAATAAATCGAAAAACATTTTTACCAAGCATAAAAATTTTGGAATTTTTGAGGGTCTAAGGCCCCCTATGCCTTAGGGCCCTCAAGAACACTGTTTCCGATTGCAGCTACCATCTGTCGGCTTATCAGCAAAGTACGAGGAGTGGTTCTCAAAAGCTTCAGCATGATTCCAGCATATAGTATTCATAATACTAAATTAATGTAAGCTGGACTTCTAAGTCCCATCTGGGCATAAAGGGTTTAATTAAGGTCCCCAGTTATGAGAAATTTGACAAATTTGATCTCTTAGTTGTAGAGGCATTTAAGTTTCTTTCCTTTTCTGGCAGTTCTTAAGACATTTTTTTAACTTAAGTTAATGCGAATTCGCCGTTAGAATTTGAAAATAAATGGTCACTTTTCCCCTCAACACTAACGGCCTTAACCACAATCTCCTTTAATAGGTCTCTTATCTGTTCGATATATCGGGAACATAGCTGTTCATCTTCCCTTCCTCTCATCTCAATGACAATTGGGCTAAAAAAATGATATTGATAACATCCCACCGCACCCTGGAGGAAAGTTTCAGTTCCGTGCGATGCCGTTCAATCAGTATTAACTCTTTTACTTCATCGGAGGGAAAGGGTTCCAATGAACCCGATCTAGTTTCTTGGAGATGAAATTCAGATGTTGCACAAACAGGCAGTCGCCACCGGGCGGCTAAAACCCAGTGAACAAGGATGCTGCCATTGGGTAGAAACTTGAGCCCCCGTGTGCTCTGCTCATCCCATTGGAAAGAATCCTCTCTTCCACTATCGACAGACGCAGAATCGGGGTCATCACGTTCGCGCCAAATCATTAGGATATATCCAAAAGAGGCTGTGTCTCGAGAAACTGGCTCGCACCATGGGACGACCTTGGGAAAAAGAGAGGATTGCGTGAAACCCTACCACAAATTATGAGCCTCGCTTTTGTTTGATGGAAAATGAGATTTGTTCCTCTCAGGCATTGTTTGGGCTGGGGATTTATTCTACTAGGTGTGTTAAAAGGAGAAAAGTCTTAAACGGCTTCCTTAATGTAAGGCAGCTCTGCACGCAAAGTTTGCATCACAGTAACATATTAATTGCAACCAAATCAGGAGATCTATAGATTCTTGCATTTACGCTAATGCCTTTTGTATAGTAACTGTTTAGTTGTCTTCGAATCATTAACTTGCAACATTGAATCCAAGATAAAGAAAAATGCATTGAGGCATTTGGCTCTAGCGAAATATAGTTTCTGTTTTGGTTTTCATTTCTGTGTTTTACTTAAAGATAAGTCTTATTTAGGTATGTGCAAGACGGCTTAACTTATTCATGTATTTAATAATAGCTAATTTCATCTATGCTTTGAAAGTGCAGACCGAAAGTATAGCTTCAGGATTACAATTGATGATATGCTCAATTTTCAGTTTGCATGATCTTGAGCCAATTAATGATTTACAAGTAGTAAGTTACAGCTTTTAAGCCTAGCTTGAGACAGAACTACATTAAAAATATCGAGCCCTAGGTTTTGACTTCCTGAAACTTCAGCTTTGACCTTGTTATCAACTCTCCAGTCTGGAATTTTAAATAGCCAAGCAGGAGGAATATGTCATCTCATCAGTGCCATCGACAGGATTTATGGGCTCCTATGCAAATTTTTTGGGACCCCTTAATTTTTATTTTAATCTCTTCTTAATGTGCTCCTCTTTCAGGCAAATATTACCAGCAGATATAATTAAAAGGCAATTTTCTTACTAAAGCTTTTCGATCTATAAAAATTTCTAAGCACGATGTTCTTAAATAGTATGTCCCCCCCCCCCGAAAACAAATAAATCTAATCTGAAAGACATGTTTTAAACGAAACTCTTACATATGAGTGTGGGATATCAAGATTGACTGCGATATTTCTGAAAGGGGCTCATACAGTAACAACAATAGGGAGGTGCGGTAAATTGATGGCACCTTAATTATTTCAAAGTTTCTTAATTACAGAGAGAGAATAGGTTCAGCTTCCGATGATTTAAAAAAGAGACATTCGCTCTAATTATTGACGATATAAACGTAATCATAAGTATAGCATGCACGAACAAAAAGTGGGACAAGCGGATACTCCCCCGAAAATTTATCGAATTTATAGTCTTAAAAACGTGTTTTAGACGATCTTTAGCTATTGTTATGGGAGAAGAGGTTCGAGAGCGCCTTTTTTTTATTTTTGAAATTGAATCTTGAAAAACGCAATTGTTATCGCCGGATTTTGCTGAGGAGGGGGGGGGGGGACACTCCAAATTTTTCGATATCGTAGCAAACAAAATCGCAGTTTTAGGTGTTTTTTACGGAATGTTAAAAGAAGGAGAGATTTGGGGGCAAACCGTGAAAACTTTCTAATCTGTACAGTGTTAAAAAGGCATTCCAGGCGATACTTACTAATGTTATGGAGAAGAGATATTCGAAGGCATCCTCTCGTACATTATTCTAAATTGAAACTTCAAAGAAGTCGTTGCTATCTTATTTTGTTAAAGAGAGGAGTTTTGAATCTTTTCCATGAAAATTTTTCAAAAATGTAGCTTCAAATGATCTTTAGTAATGTTGAAAGGGTGGAGAAATTCAAGCGTCCAGCCCCAAAAATCTTCGCAATGTGTAGCCTCAAAAAGGCATTTTGGTAGAGCTTTTTTATAATGTAAGAGAAGAAGATATTTAGGGGCGCTCTCCCAGCCATTTTTAGAAATTCAAAGTTTAAAAATGTAATTGTAAATTATTTCCAATTATGTTAGAGAGAGGAGAGTTCAGGAGGTTTTCGTCCGAATATCCTCGGCTTTGTAGCAGTGAAAAGGCAGTTTTAACGATTTTTGGAGATTAGGTGGAGAAAAAATTCGGTTGAGCACACTCTTAAATTTTTGAAAATGAAATCTTAAAAACGTGATTGCAGGCCATCTTCGGTGCTGAAGAAGAGACTAGCAATATTTCAAAATTTTAAGCTCTAAAAGCTTAATTTTACTCGACTTTCAATGGTATTAAAGGGAGAGGCTTTCCGGACCTCTCACGTGCAAACTTTTCGAAATCAAAGCATTAAAACGAAATTTTTGATGATTTTTAATGATGTTTTCAATGATATCAGCTCTGCGTTCAATATATGACTTACACATTTTCTTCCTCTGGTTTCGTAAGTGGTTTTATATAAATTCAAATCTATTGATATTTCTAGCTTTATTATTTAAATAAATGCATGCAAGCATAAACAATTAATTATTTAAAAGTTGCCGTAAACTTTTTCTTAAATGCACATAATATTTAATGATTCCGAGTTTCCGAGCTTGAAAATAAAAATGATCCATACTAGAAAACCCAACTAGAAACTTTTGCTTTTCAACCTAGGATGACCGACCACTGCTCAACCAAGATGAGCATACGAATGTAAGAACATCCGATAAATGAGGTTGTGGGATATCTTTGCATCTATAAGCGCTCTTTTTTTTTTTTTTTTGCATTCAAAAAAGAGTTAGTTTAATAGTATTGCGAATTGCATCAGAAAAGCAAAAAAAAAAAAAAGTTACTGTCTTGTCCTGAAAGGACAAGATTGTAAACGGATTTTTTTTTCAAAAGAAACACTTTTAAAAAACGATTCATTTATAAATTTATTTATTTTTTGAACTAATGACTGAAAAATAAACTGAATCATTACAAAAAAAAAAGTTTAACATTTATTCTCATTAAAATGCGTTCGCTTGGCTTCATTTTTTGTGCTACTTAATTTGAAAATTATTACTTTCTAATTAATACAATGACACAAGAGCGGCATTTTGAAATATTTTGGGTTCATTTGAGGACGTTCTGAGTCCTTTGGAAGAAGAGTGCTCCTTTAGCTCTAAACATATTATAATTCATTTTAGTACGAATTATTTAATTCAAATTAATATTTTTTTGAAATCATTTCTTTGAACTACGCCGTTTGATTACGTGTTCATTTTTGAATGAGTTATTTGTTTATTTATTCAATTTTTTTTTCACTGCGCAGTTTAGTAAATCCTACTTATGTTCCAAAAAAAGAGGAATTTTTTTCTCTCACTTAGTAATGCATAAACAAATAACCCTTTTTAGTAAGGAAGAAAATAATATCTCACTTGGAACTTGGAAGATCGAAAACTCACAATGTCAATTCTAGGAAAAGCGGTAAAAAAAGTATCTTCACTTAAAAAAAAGCATTTACATTTTTTGTTTTCTAAGGCATCGATCTCTCATGGACCCCTTTTCAATGCATAGGCTTCGACGGGCCTGCATCTCATTGAAGTCGAAATTACCAGAAAACTAACTTAAATTAATTTAGTACGTCTACGAGAGTCCACAAGTTATAGTGCGGTTAAAATCGAAAATGAAATATAAGGCTAGGTGATATTCACATTCAGCTTTTGGGGGCTTTAAAGTGGTGCAAAAATAGAAATAATTTTGCAAAAACATAGGATTTCGTGAAAAGTACTTATCACAATTGCTAAGTACTACAGTGACCTATGCAAAATTTTGCGAAGAGAAGATACGACGTAATATATTGATTTGTAGATATGTTTCATTTACATAGATTCATTATTAAACAAGAAAAAAAGATTGATTGAATTACAAAACACTGTATTTGTGTGAGAAAACATTTTTCTTCCTTCCTTTTTTTTTCAATAAAAATTAAAAACATTCATTCTGTAACAATGATCATAAATGGTTACTTGAGAAATCAGTGGCTAAAATAAATAACTTTACTTTAGCTAAAAATATTTTTTCTTTCCAATTTACAAACAAATTCCCCATTTCTAATTTGTACTTAGATCACTCAAACCACTAAACATTTGTGCATAGATGATTTCGGTACATGGTCAGGGCCTGATTAAGACATCACGGGGCCCTAGGCCAAATACTTTTTTTGGACCCCCCATAATGAATCTTTTCAATTTTAAGCATGGGATAAAACAAATTTAGGCATTGACTACAACAATTTTAGCCATTTGGGGGCCCCTAAATTGTGGGGGCCCTAGGCCGCGGCATAGTTGGCCTATTCAGTAATCAGGCCCTGTACATGGTTGTGCACATGATTTTATATACAGGTCTTTATCTCATTCTATGTCTTGTTTAATGTAGGAAAATGTGGATGATAATTGCGCATTTTTATTCTAGATTTAATGATCCATCATCGTTGCCATGTTATATTTTTAATTACTGATTTCCATTACATCTGTGACTACATTTTGTTTAAAAAAAATTGAGATAAAATTTTAAATAAGTTTTATTGCTTCAAGCCGCAACCCCAATGCTTACCCGTCCCGCGATTTGACATCATTCACTCCGTTCAATTAACTCGAGAACTCCTTTCTCATAATTACTGCTACGGTCAACGGATGGAGTGTTATAAAAAAAGGGTTCAATTATTTTTTTAAATCGCCTATAAAACTAGAACACAGCTAATCAGTTTGCTCGGACACACACATGAAGTATCGTTTGTCTTTAAAGAAAGTTTGTACGTGTGAAATGTTATCGAAACGAAAAAAAAAATAGATCGTCTGCAAAACATGATGGATTTATCAGGTTAGAAATTCTTAGCCTGTAGCTGAGCTTAAAGGCTCGCGATGAGGATAACTGAACAAACGAGAAAAAGCAAACACAATTTTGTGCACTATACGAGGGTATTTTCTTTAACTAAATACCATTATCTAATAATGATCTCCCATTAGTAATAATCTGATTACTAGTTTAGTATTCGTTCATTGAGGAATAATCTGTTGTTTTTCAAACACACTTTAAGGTCAAGAGCACTTGCATAAATTAAAAAGAAACTAAACATAACAGAGAGATTCTAATGTGTCAAAATTTGCTTGTATTAATTGCCCTTCTGTTTCTTTACTAAAAGAATCTCCTCATTTATTTTTAACATTTAATTTTCAGTAAGTAAGCATTACATTTTTTTTATCGAAGGTTTTTTTCTCTCGGTAATTCATGAATTTCATGTTAGATATTAAAAGTGAGATTTTTAACACATTTTTATGTGCTAAAAGTTCTCCCGAAAAGTAAGTCTAGATTAAATAATTCTCTTTATATTTTGTTTTGTAAAAAAAGAAGATGGTTCATAGTTTCGTTTCAGTATGTTCCCAAAAAGTTTTTGATGATAAAATGATCAGTTTTAAGTAATAGAAAGATAAGTTTATAAAACTAAGGACGTAAGTGTGCATTTGGACTAATCAAGAAACTTTTATTTTTTCATTCATTTTCGTATCCCAAATAACCCTGCATATACAAAGTAGTCAAATTAAGCGAAAAAATGCACAATAATGCTTCGACATTTTTTGGGGAGAAGTGGAGTTCAAATTAAAGACAGTCTGTCGCATCTGTCGGACAGTTTTTATTTTTTATTTATCTGTTTTTTTTTCGTGTTATCTCAATCACTGTTATTTAATTCAATTGCTATGTTTTAGTTTAAAATTTATTTCATTATTTATTAAGTTATTTATGGATCGTTAAGTTCTTGCCCTCTTTTTCAAGAATGAAGAAAGAAAATAAACCACCAACTAATTTCTGCAAAAAAAAGGGGAAGAGAGAGACGCGAAGTTCTCTTAAGTCTCTTAAGTTACGTAAGTGCTGCTTTAAACGCTACAAACCCACGCATTAATAACAGTTTTGTAGAAAAATGGTTTCTATCCCCAAAAATATAGAAATTGAAGCAAGAATGTTACCCTTCCAAATTTTTTATTTTTTCTACGTAGTTGATCCAATTTTTCATTATTTCCACGTTTGTTAATCCAACGTTTTATCGAAAAAAGCTGCAAACACATGATTTGGGATTACACGGAGCTCTTCTGTCAATGCAAAGAAGTGTGAGTTTTGGGATAAAAAGTTATCCGAGAAAAGCAACATGGTAAAACAAAAGACAGTTTAAATGAACATTGGAGATTAACAAAACAAACAAGACAAAATAAGCAGAAATTAATTACATAATTTTATCAGAAAAAAACTATTAGGCTTGCCATTTAGGGTAATCAATATCCCCCACTGACTTTGAGAAATTAATATATTAAAATTTAAGTGGGTATGGTTTCTGTTGTTTTCCGATAAAACTTGCATTGAGTGTACACCTTTTCCCCCCGCTCCGACCCTTAAAAATCGAAATGACGTGGCTGTCTCTCTAGTAAAATTTTCAAACATTGATTAAACGCTCGGCTCAAGTACATTTCAACTATGATTAATGACTTTGGTTCGAAGCTTGTGCACTACTCGTCATTAGTTCAAACTTTGAATAACATTAAGTGACTTAACTCTGACCCAGGTCACTCGTTTCCTTGTCACTCGATCAAGGTTAACTCACGAGGAAGCGCAGGATCACACACTTTGTTTCCTCCACCTCAATGAACTTCCGACAGCAGTTTGTGAACAGCGATACCCCAGCAGGTAGAAAGTGAATTACATAGTTTGTAGGAAAACATTACCGCGTCATGATTTTTTTTAGAACGACCGTTTTCTTTCGTTTAGTTGGAACATAGAAATTTACTGCATTTTCCTGCTTGGTATGCTAATACGACAATGTCACGGTTTCTTTTCAGACATTAAATTGAGTGTTAACTACTATTTTATTTATTTATTGGAGTTTTTAGCTGTTCAAGAAAAGGGAGCAGGTGGGGTAAAATGAGCAGTCTAGAAAAAAACAGGAAATAATTGCTAAACGTATAGCTTTACTCTGATACTACACAGTCCAGTCACATTAATGTGACCACCTGTCAAAAGCCAGAATAACCACTTTTCGCAGAGCGAACTGCTGTAAGACGCGCAGGAAGAGATTCAGTTAGGGCCCTGAAGGTGCTCACTAATAGTTTGAGCCATGTCGACTCCAAAACCGTGGCCAACTGCGCCAGATTGGACGAGTGAGGATTCATGGCGCGAATAGCTCGATCGAGATGGGCCCACATATTCTCGATTAGGACTGAGTCAGGAGAGTTAGGAGGCCAGGGAGAAAGGTAAACTCATCCTGGTGCTCTTCGAGTCACGCGCGTACACTGGCAGCTGTATGGCACTTCGCATTGTCCTGCTGATGGATGCCATCATCCTGAGGAAAAACAATGCGCATATAGGGGGTAGACATGGTCCGCAAGAACAGATGCGTACTTGCATTGATTCATAGTACCTTCCACACTGATCAGTGAACCCAGAGAATGCTAGGAAAACATTCCCCAGACCATAATGCTCCCACCTCCAGCTTGGACAGTTCCGACAATGCTGCAGGATTTTTGGTTTCAGAGGTTTTACGCCTCATACGCCAACGTCCATCGGTCTGATGGAGCATTAAACGTGATTCAACAAAAAATGCTACCTGTCGCCACTCAATGGACGTCCAGTTGCGGTACTGGTATGCAAATTCCAGGGTTCGTCGTCGATGGACAGTAATCAGTATACGTGTATTTGCCAGGTTTCTGCTTCCGAAGCTCAGACGCAGCAACGTCCGCTAAATATTAGTTTGGGAGCCGATGCTGGTAGCCCCTTGGTTCATCTGAAGGGTCAGTTGCTCAACGGTATTTATTTTATTTATTTAAACCCCACCAGTCACCACCGTACCTACCCTGATGAGGGTTTAACCGGATGTGGTGGCTGGGAGGAATGAACAAAACAAATTACATGGAAAAAATAATAATAAAAGGAAAAACAATTTTGATATATACAGAAAAAGACAATAATATAACATTTGAAGTTTTTAGGCAGGATATTTGAAGTCTTCTATTTGAGTGCTGAGTAAAAACATTATTTTATGAAGATTCTTGCGAGTAGCTGGATGATGAAGAATATGAGCTATATTTTTGGATACAGGAAGGTTGGAATTATATATGCAGTGGAAAGAGCTAGTTAATGGACAATTGAATACGTAATGTTCAGGAGTTCCAAGTTGGCTGCAAACACATAATGGTGAGCTTATTATTTTGAATCTGTGCAGATATGAAGGAAATGGACCATGTGCACTGAGAAATTGTACTTCCATAGGATGGAAGTCCCATCGTGGTTTTAGCTTGACTTTTGGTAGGATTTCGTGAACTCTCCGACCGGTTTCTGCAATGTCCCAGATTTCCTGCCATTTTTGAAGAAGATTAGACCAAAACGGTAGTTGCTCAACGGTAGCCCGTCTATTAACCAGAACGCATTACCGCAGCCATCGTTCGCCTCTGTCATCAATGGCTCCTGTTGTACCACATTTTCCATGTCGCTGACTTTGGACAATCCCATTTTGCCATTCACGGTACACTTTTACCACAACGGCAAGCGAACAGCACAAAAACTCAGCCATTTTGGAAATGCTTCCACCCTTGGCCGGAAAGCCAATGATCATGCCCTTTTGTTCGTCGTATAAATCGCTTCATTTTTGCCTTACACCGACGAAAGAAATGTTTTCCAAAACCCACACACACCCTTTATATACCCTCAACTGCACTGTGCTACCAAGTGCCTTCTGTGATTGGTTATTTAACGTCGAAGTCGAAAGTGCGTAGTGGTCACATTAATGTGACCGGACTGTGTAGTTTAATATAAAAGAAATGAGATTTCTGACCTTACGTTTGTTCTACCTATGTAACTGAAATTTATTCCTCTGCATTACTTTTCTCACTCTAAATTCCTGTATGTATCAGCATGCATTCGAATCTCTTATAAATAAAGAATATAATGCTATATCTGGATAACATGTACCGTAAAATGGGGTTAATCGGAACACTTTTCAGCTTTGATTGTAAAAAAAGCAGTTAAAAGATTTTTTTTTCATTTGATTTTTTGGGTAAAAACTTCGGTCTTGCTTTACTTTTGATATTCCAAGCAAAGACAAAAGATTTTGAGCAATTATTATTAAAATATATAGCAAATTATGGGTGTTCCGAATCACCCCGCTGATAGGGGTCAATCGGAACACTTGTTAAAATTTTTATTTTTTTCAATTTAATCTGTAATAAGTCTCACAAACATGAGTAATATTGATGGGGGAGAATAAGAACAGATAATTACTGTCAAATAAATGTATAATTTCAGTACCAGTAAACGTTTATAATTTGTGAAAATTCAAAATAATTTTGAACTTATGAAAAATGAAAAGTAATTTTAAGAAAAGCTTTTGAATTGAAATGCAAAGATTTAACATGAATGGAAGTCACTCATGTCGTCCACAAATATGTACTTGTCCTTAAAACTAGCAATTGTGACTTGGCTTAAGTTTTTTCATAACATCTCCTGGGATGAACTCTGCCTTTTCTTTAGTTTTTTGAAATTTCTGGGTTTCGGGGATTGTCCTGAAAGATTTTTTCGCTTATTCATCACTGTCTGTGTGCTGGACGTTTACTACATAAAGTCTATGTGACTTCTCCCTTTTATTTTAAGTAAAAAAACGTCTCCTGGAGAAAAAATCTTTTGAAATCTGTAACTTTTGTCATTCTAAGATCTAGTTGCTCACGAGAAGGGATAAACAGTAATAAATCCTTGTCCCTGTCTTGATTAGAAGAATTGGGGTTAGAATCTTGATTTTTCAAACAATTTCCTTCAAATAAGTTTGAATTGGAACAACAGAACTAAGTGTTCCGATTCACCCCGCAAATTTTTTTCCCATGGCATTTTTCAGAATTCTTCACTTTTATGACACAATTTATAAAAAATGTAAATTCTAATGTGGTATTCTGTTGTTGAGGTACATGTATAATTGAAACATACCACTCATAGTTTTTAAATATAAGAAGGTTTGTTCTTGCATATGAAGTTTTGCAGTCTATGAAAATGTGATGTTTTCTAGCATTTAACGTGCAGCCCTCTTTAGAAGCCAGTAGCGTTGCCAGATTGACAAAAGTATTTTTTTCCTACTTCCTATGATCTTACCTTTCTAAAAAAAAAATTCATGGCGAAAAATACCCAATAGTATATTTATGAAGAATTTCTTTGTACGGTTGGGAAGTTTTGTTCCGATTGACCCCGCTGTTCCTATACACCCCATTTTACGGTATTCACTTTATTTTTTGTTTTAGAGCAGTTTCAGTAATGTGGGACAAATGATGATAGTATAATATTATGCTTAGCGGTTTAATAATTTCAAAACATTGCTTATCGCTCTAGATGTTTTCTTCAGAGAACTAGACAGCTTACAAGTTCGAAAGTCTCCTGTGGTCGCTAGCATCCAGTAGAAATTTATTGTCAGTGCTTAAAAAATTGCACACTACTAGGGATGCACCAGTAAGAAATTGGCCGATTACCGATTAACCGGCTGTTGGTAATCGGCCTAGCCGATTAGTGATAAGAGTGATTATTTTCAACACTACCAATTACATCATCGCTCCTTTTTTTCTTTTTTTACAATTTCGATTTTAAAAATAGTAGTTACCAATTTATTTCTGAGAAAATACTATTTTTTTTACAATTTCCTAATTTTCTCAAAATAAATTCAAAATGTTATCCACTTTCTTTGAACCAAATTTAATATTTTTAATTGCATTGACACATAACAATTAACACATCTTTAATTATGTTAACTAGACATGAAAATCAAAAATAATAATAATAAGGGAGGTTGTGGGGAGCAAACACTATTTTAGAAGTGCTTTAATTTAAATTTATTTTTCAGTTATTAGTAG
This sequence comes from Uloborus plumipes, assembly GCA_038373865.1. Lineage (NCBI taxonomy): Eukaryota > Metazoa > Arthropoda > Arachnida > Araneae > Uloboridae > Uloborus > Uloborus plumipes. The sequence continues at coordinate 1,094 of JAXGGA010021545.1, read as the reverse complement.
TCACTTAATTCAAAGACTTTATTTTTCATGAAAATTAAACATCATCAAAAAGCATTTTTTCTTGTTTATGAATTTATTCAAAGCAGTATCTTGGTTAAGGAGTTCAAGAATTTTATTTAAAACATATTTTTTCCATGTGTTGATTGGAAAAGTTTGACTAACTATAAATAAAATGAAATGCTCCTGTCTTCGCGTTTCAATTTAAAAGTTCAGGAATTTAATTAATCTTAAGTGTCATATGAATATCAACTGATTTATCTTTTATTATTCCATTCAGTTTTACGCATTGTATGAACTATTTATTTCGTGTTTACTCTGTACTCTTTCATACTACATGTTATGGTAAGATTCGCAGAAAATTATATTCATTAAAAGATAAAAAATTTTCATCATTGTTTTTTGGTGAAGGTATACTTTAAAAAGTAATATTTAAAAAATATTTTTCCACCGATTAATCGTCAAAATTTTACCGATTATTAATAATCGGCGAAGTGTTCGATTATGGCCGACTAATCTGTGCATCCCTACGCACTACATCGCAAACACTTTAAACTATTTAACAATCATAATTAACAAGCACAAAAAATATGGAAACACATTACACTGCAAACACTTCAAAACATTTTAAAATCATAATCTCTATGAACACGAAACCTGATAACATACTATGCAGTTTTAAACAAGGTTAAAACACCGTACTTTTATGCTGAACATACTTTTTTCCACACAAACCACTTACCAAATCTGAGAATTGGAACTCCTAACTAAATATTTCATGTGAATTTTTTCTCTTCCCTACCTCTCTTTTTAAATTTTTGCGATTACTTAAAAAATGTCTCAAACAGTTTCAACTCATAATCTATGCGCACAAGAAACCTGGAAACAGATTATGTTGCAAACACTTTAAAGCATATAAAAAAATATTATTTCATGCACAAAAAAATCTGAAAATACATTAAACTGCAAACACTTCAAAACTTTAGGTTAATTACAACCTCCATGCACAAGAAATATGAAAACATACTTTACTGCAAACCTTCAAATAAGTTATATGAAAACACTTTAAAACGTTTAATACTTATAATCTCCACGCC
>JAXGGA010021544.1:0-16407 GCA_038373865.1 Uloborus plumipes | reverse complement strand
TAAGAAACGAAGCTTCGCAATTTTTTGCTCTTAAATGTGGAGCATTTTTTTTTATCTCAGGCAGTTAAGTGATAAATTTAAAGTCGCTAATTAGACACAAAACTTGCTAACTTCAGATTCTTCAATTGGAAAAAGTTGAGAAAACTGCTTTGCTCAAGTTTTTCCCACTTGTGCTTTTTTTTTCTTTTCTTTTTTAAAATTTCAACTTTCTCTTCTTATCCATTATTTTGCTATTTTTCGTGTTTGATGAACGAAATTGGCTCTTATTGGACAGAGTAACGCCTCCTATGTAGCTGCCGTCACAAGTTTACAGCTCCATTTTAGTTCGCTTGATCCTTTTCGCTGGTTAAATAATTATTTCAAAACAAAATTAAATTAATGCAGAATAAATATCTTATTTCAAAATTTTTAGCACTTGACTAGATTTGCTCCGTTTTCAAACATTCTACTGCAGATTTAGTTCCAAAAGCGTTACCTATACACATACAGCCCGAGAAAGCATTCTTCTTCGGACTCACGGGACCAATCAAACTTATTTTCTCATTCTTTTTTAGCCTACTTTCCCGTTAAAAACAAAAGAAAGACGAAAAAAGTATTAAAAGTATTAAAAGTATATAAAAAATATCGCCAAGTCCAAAAAATATCGCCAAGTTAAAAAAATAAAGAGGTAAAATGAATATCGAAAAATTAAAAATTTGAAAGTAGGGTATTGAGATGGGGAATTTGTGTGTCGGTCTGTTGGTCTGTCCCCCCCCCCCCCCCAATAACTTTTGAATGAACATTCCGATTTGGACAAACTTTTTTTTATTGGAAAGATCTCGGCGAGTACAGCTCATTCCCATATTTGATTTTTTGATTTGAACAATTTTTGGTTCAACTTTGAGCCGTTCAAACAACCGGTCCCGCGATACTAACTTTTGAATGAACAGTCCGAATTGAACAAACTTTTTTTTGTTCGAAAGATCTTTTCAAGGATACTTCATTCCCGTACCTACATTTTCGATTTGAACAATTTTTCGTTCATCATTGAACCGTTCAAACAAGCTGTCACCCCTAATAACTTTTGAGTGAACAGTCCGATTTAAACATTTTTTTTTTTCGAAGCATCTCGGCAAGGATACTTTATTACCGTATTTAAATTTTAAATTTGAACATTTTTGGTTCAACATTGAACCGTTCAAGCAACCTTTCCCCACCTAATAACTTTTAAGTGAACCGTCCGAATTGAATAAACTTTTTCTTTGTTCGAAAGATCTTATCAAGAATACTTCATTCCCGTATCTACATTTTCGATTTGAACGATTTTTCGTTCAACATTGAACCGTTCAAACAAGCTCTCACCCCTAATAACTTTTGAGTGAACAGTCCGATTTAAGCAAACTTTTTTTTGTTCGAAAGATCTCGGCAAGGATACTTCATTACCGTATTTAAATTTTCAATGTGAACAGTTTTTCGTTTAACATTGAACCGTTCAAGCAACCTTTCTCCACCTAATAACTTTCAAGTGAACCGTCTGAATTGAATAAACTTTTTTGATTCGAAAGATCTCGGAGAGACTCATTCCCATATTTCACTTTTCAATTTGAACCATTTTTCGTTCAATGGTGAACCGTTCAGAAAATTTTTTAACATGAGCGCCTACTGGGAAATTTAAATTGAATGTTGATTCTGAACTTAAAGGCGGATTTCCTTCAAACTAACTTTGTAAGAAAACGGTTTTGATAAAAAAACGTATGTTAAGTACTTTTCTGAAAAATCTTCTGTGAGGACTCTGATTCCAACTCCGACTCCGCAAACATGGCGGAAATGCTGGCTCAGAAAAAAATGACTGACTGGACAGACGATTTTTTGTTTATTCATTCATTTTTCTTGTTTAATTAATTATTATTATTTTTATTTATTTATTTATTTTTTGGCAGACGATATTTTTTTTGATTACAAAAATTGTTCATTCACTAGAGCATTTTATTCTTTATTTATATTTAACAACTGGCAACGGATTAAAAATAAAATTCGAGACACTTTATTAACGAACGAGGTTTTTTTTCTTTCTTTGATAAAATGTGTTTTGATGTTCTTCGTACTTTTATTTTATTTATTATTTTTTTTTCTTTTGAAAACGATTGTGAAATTTTTCTACGGAAGAACTATAATAGTTATATTCTTTAAAAGGTGCGACAAAACTTTATTTACTCGTTTATTTGCTTTTAACGTGTTCATTTCATCTGATGAGAGGGGTATATTTTGCTTTTAGAAATCAGCTTTAAGTGCTATAAAGGTATGTTTGACATAATTTTCCGTTTCAGATATTCAAGAGAATATTGATTTGATGCTAAAATGCCGATGTCGATGTACGGGAAAGTAGGCTCGTTTAGTTTTTGACAGAACTTCTTGTTTAAAATTAAATTAATATTTTTTTATTTAATTAATTTTTTTAATTGTAAAATTTCACTTAAAAATCATTAAAAGAGTTAAATCTTTAAAAATAATGAAAAGGCAACGTCTAATATTTGCTAATATAATGAGTAAAATTCCAAATAAAGCTTTTTCTAATTCTTTTCTTTCAATAAAAATAATTACTGTCCACTCTATTTAGATGGAAACTAATTTTCATAAAGAGGTTTTTTTTTTGTTAATATTTTATATATATTTCTTCGCACAAAAAAAATCACAATTCTATTTCTGAAATCTATTCAGAACAATGTTCCATATTTACACACAATTCCATCATTTTATCAAATTCTCAAATTGACAAAGGTCTTCTTAAAATCAGCGATAACGAAGTCAATAGTCATTAAGAGATTTTTTGAACCAATTAGGGCAGCTCAGTACCATTTCTATGTTTTATTTCCAATTCGAATAAGCTAATAGATATGAAGTCGCAAAGATGGGTTCTTCTGGTGAAGTCATAAAACAAGATGTCTGCTCTTTATGATTTTAAAATATAATTCACTGTTAAAATATGAAATGGCTCATAATTATCCGGATTGGCTCAAAGATACCTTGAATGACTGGAATGGCTTCTATTGCAATTCACAGCTTTAATGAAATCAGAAAAAATAACATCCTAGTAAAAATTTTTCAAAGTTGCACAACTTATTATGATCATTAAAGACTTTTTTCTTTCGGAAAAAGTGAAATTATAACTACAGGCAGTAAATAAATTAAAAACCTAATTTAACTTTATTTTTCTGTATTTATTAGAATTCTTTATTTGCTTATAATTACGTTATTGAGTTTTAAAGAATGTATCACATTTAATTTTGCAGAACGAAATGTGAACTTTACCCAACTGCTTTTCCTGCCACTTGCATACTATAACGAAGAAAACCGTTTTACAGGGGCAACGACTGCCTCGTATTTTCTTACACTTGCGGTCCCCGCACGGAGCATCTGCTCGTCTGTCCGTGGAATGAATAATATTTGTCCACTGTTATAGGTTCTACCTCGTCTTTTATAGATAGGGTATTGTTTTGGTCTCTTCTCTTATACGGTCTGGTCTGTGTATACTCGGCACTTCTTTGGGAGCTGCTTAGCGTGTGTGATTCACAGGTATTTTTAAAATAAATGCTTATATCTTTGAAATATATTTGAGACTTCTACGAAAATTTATAAAATAACTGTATAGAGCAAGTAAACTTAATTTAGGTTATTCACAGCTTATTCTCAGATTTTAATAATGCATTAAGCACAAACTATTCATTTTCATATATTTTAACATTGGAATTAATTATATGTATCATTTCTAAATAAAAGGGGGAAAATAATTTTTTTGAACAGAATATTATGATCTTACTAGGACAAAAACCGGACAGTAGATAAATTAAAAATTTCGTTTTACTGCTGCAATCCTAGACTGTAAAAAAATGAATGTCGTTTTTACAGTATAATACAGCTAATTTTACTGTAATAAACTAAAATTGATAAATTTACAGTTTAATACTGTGCATTTTACAGTTTTAAACTGGAATCTCTGCTGCCAGTATTATACTGTTGCTCTTACAGTATAATACAGCTAATTTTGTGGTAAAAAACAACTGTTTATTTTTTGCAGTGTAACGTTAGTTGCATTTTGTGCATGTTTAATTTAGCTTTTAAGTTTTTGAAATTCTATCAATATATTAAAATTGTATTTGACGAGATACAATCCGAATTTCGTCCAAGGAGGAAATAGAAAGTATTTTTCCCTCCGTATTTTATCCAGTGGTCGGAAGTAGCGCGCTACAAGTAGCAAAACTACTGTAGTAGCTACATTTTTTAGTAGTTTGTAGTGTAGCGCACTACTTTTTAAAAAAAGTAGAGTAGCGAGTAGCGCGATACAAAAAAGTAGTAGTTTGTAGCGATTTCTAGAAACTACTTTAAATTAAATAAAAAAAAATAAATGAAAAAAAAAGGAGAACGAAGAAAGAAAACAAGGTGGTTCTTGTGGCGGATATTCGTAAAAATTGTAAAAAAAATCTAAAAAGGACAAATTTTAGCAAAAAAAAAAAAGGAACAAAAAGGAAAAGTAACAAATAAATTCAAAGACAATTCCTATTTCTATTCTATATTCGAATGAGGTAATTTTTTAATCTAAACCACTTTTCGAATTTTTTCGGTCGATCCTCAAACGGTGTATTCTTTTTATTTATTTATTTTTTAAAAAGTAGCGAAGTAGCAACTACATTTCAAAAGTAGTGTAGCTCGCTACATTTAAAAAAAAGTAGTTGTAGCTGTAGTTAACTACATTTATAAGAAAGTAGTTGTAGTTGTAGTTCGCTACAAAAAATATGTAGTTTTTCCAACCACTGGGTCAAAGACATGTCTCAGTATGCTCTTTCGAATGGTACCATTTTTAACTTTTTTCATTATTACTTAAGTCGAGTACTTTCCTGTTGAGATGTCATGAATCACCTCAGGCTAGGCGTGACAGTTTCTCAGATTCTTGCTCTTAATAATGAAGCAAAATATGTTTTGCAGACGATAAATTTAGAATGGTTTACTATCATGTTGTCTCTTTTTTGACCTCATTTGGTTAAAGAATTATTCCCTCTTCGACACAATTTGTCAGATCGCCAAAATGTCTTTAAACTCACAAAAATGGTACGCGTCAGTTTCTTCCTTCTCTACCTATTTTAAGGAAATGACTCGATTTCTAATTTGATTGACAGGTGCCATCTTATCACTGTTTTATAATATTTCATTTGACTAATTTTAATATGGCTTGGAGTTTGGATTGCTACAAAAACAAATACATTTTTAAAATTATTAAGGGAAAAAGAACGAATCAAACAAACGAAATAAAAACGTAACCATGGTAACAACATGAAAAGTTGATTTCCGTTGATAAAATATTTCATTTCATCTTTATTTTCAAAAAACAAATTTTATTCCTCGATATTAACCATTTTAGAACAGTGGTCGGAAGTAGCGCGCTACAAGTAGCGAAACTACTGTAGTAGCTGCATTTTTTAGTAGTTTGTAGTGTAGCGCACTACTTTTTAAAAAAAGTAGAGTAGTGAGTAACGCGATACAACAAAATAGTAGTTTGTAGCGATTTCTGGAAACTACTTTTAAATTAAAAAATAAATAAATAAATAAATTAAAAGAGAACGAAGGAAAATACAAGGTTTAATTGACTCTGACTGGTTCAAATCTTGAACGTGTATATCAGCGGACGCAATGAGAAATAAGAACCAAAAAAATATGAGCTGATCTTAGATACATAATTTGACGAAATACATTCTATCTGTTTGATGTCATTGGTTTATTTGGTATCATATTTTTTTTATTCCTTCAAATAATTTTCATGTTCTTAAATATTTCCTGGTAAGGAAAAAAAAATGAAGGTTGAATTTTTCAATCTTTCAACTTTTGAATCCTTTCTTGTGGCAAATATTCGTAAAAATTGCAAAAAAAAAATCTAAAAAGGACAAATTTTAACAAAAAAAAAGGAACAAAAGGAAAAGCAGCAAATAAATTCAAAGACAATTCCTAGTTCTGTTCCATATTCAAATGAGTTAATTTATTAATGTAAACCACTTTTCGAATTTTTCAGATCAATCCTCAAACAGTGTATGCTTTTTTTTTTATTTATTTTTTGAAAAGTAGCGAAGTAGCGACTACAATTCAAAAGTAGTTTGTAGTCGTTACATTTAAAAAAGTAGTTGTAGTTGTAGTTAACTACATTTATAACTAAGTAGTTGTAGTTGTAGTTCGCTACAAAAGAAATGTAGTTTTTCCAACCACTGATTTTATCCTCCTCGATTTCACATTATCGTTTTTTCTGCAGCTTGCATAGCATGACGAGGAAAACAGTTCTACAGGGGCAGCGACTGATGAGATCGTTTATGAAAAAAGGAGCTTAAATATTACAAAAACCTTATGTGAAGTCCGATTGCTAAAACTGAATAGGGTTAGCTCCAGTATTTTCTAAGAATTAATCCCTCGTCAAAGGAACATTTTATAATCGAATTTATTTTCTTAGTAAGCGTAAAAATTGAATGAAAAATAAAATATAGATATGAATTACATTTAGATTTCTCTTCCAAATATATCGAATTTGAATAAATAAAACAATACACGAAACAAAATTATGATTAATGCGTATAATTTTCACTTATTAATATCGTCTCAAGTTTTCTTATTGTGAAAAATAAAGTTTATAATTTGGAACAACTCTCTCGTTTTCAACATTACTCTTCTCGAGTTAATGAATAGCTTAAAAAACTAAAAAGACTCTAATTTTGCGACACGCTTTTGTATTAATATGAATAAAAAAGTAAAAAATAATATTTTGATGAAAATTTTGTTTGTTTTCTGAAGAAAAAAATATTTATTTTAACATAACTCAAGATTTTTTAAAATTCATGAAATTTATTACTTCTTAATTTTTAGTATGAATGCAAAAATCATATTTATAGTGCTTTAAAAGTTTACGAGCATTTCAATAAACGTACAATAATGATCAAGAATGAATTTCCAGACCCAGTGGTTGGAAAAACTACATATTTTTTGTAGCAAACTACAACTACAACTACTTTCTTATAAATGTAGTTAACTACAGCTACAACTACTTTTTTTTAAATGTAGCGAGCTACACTACTTTTGAAATGTAGTTGCTACTTCGCTACTTTTTAAAAAATAAATAAATAACAAGAATACACCGTTTGAGGATCGACCGAAAAAATTCGAAAAGTGGTTTAGATTAAAAAATTACCTCATTCGAATATGGAATAGAAATAGGAATTGTCTTTGAATTTATTTGTTACTTTTCCTTTTTGTTGCTTTTTTTTTGCTAAAATTTGTCCTTTTTAGATTTCTTTAAATTTTTACGAATATTTGCCACAAGAAAAACCTTGTTTTTTTTTTTCCTTCGTTCTCTTTCTTTTTTAAAAGTTTTTTTCATTTATTTTTTTTAATTTAAAAGTAGTTATCAGAAATCGCTACAAACTACTATTTTTTTGTATCGCGCTACTCACTACTCTACTTTTTTAAAAAAGTAGTGCGCTACACTACAAACTACTAAAAAATGTAGCTACTACAGTAGTTTCGCTACTTGTAGCGCGCTACGTCCGACCACTGGGTTCACCTCGATTTTAGCATAAAATGAATTGAAAGCAATTATAACTCACGTTCTAATTACTTTACAATATTCGAATGAATTTTGTCTGATGCAGAAAAATCAGGGGTTTCTATAGACATGTAATACCGTAAAATGGGGTGAATCGGAACACTTTTCAGCTTTAATTGTAAAAAAGGTAGTTAAAAGATTTCTTTTTTAATTTGATTTTTTGGGTAAAAACTTCGGTCTTGCTTCGCTTTTGATATTCCAAGCAAAGACAAAACATTTCTAATAGTTATTATTTATATATATAGGAATTTAGGGGTGTTCCGAATCACCCAGCTGATAGGGGTCAATCAGAAAACATGTTAAAATTTTTATTTTTTTTTTCAATCTAAAAGGTAATAGGTCACACAAACATGAGTAATATTGATGGGGAAGAATAAGAACAGATAGTGATTGTCAAATAAAAATTTATTTTCCGTACCAGTAAACGTTTATGATTTGTCAAAATTTAAAATGATTTTGAATTTATGAAAAATTAAAATTAATTTTAAGAAATGCTTTTGAGTTGAAATACAAAGCTGTAACATAAATTGAAGTCACTCATATCATCCACAAATATGTACTTGTCCTTAAAACTAGCAGTTGTGGCTTGGCTTAAGTTTTTTCGTAACATCTTCTGGGATGAACTGCTGCCTTTTCTTTAGTTTCTTGAAATCTCTGCGTTTTGGGGATTGTCCTGTAAGATTTTTCCACTTATTCATCACTGTCTGTGTGCTGGACTTTTGCTACATAAAGTTTGTATGACTTTCCCCATGTATTTTAGGTAAAAAGAAGTCTCCTGGAGCAAAAATCTTTTTAAATCTGCAACTTTCTGTCATTCTAAGATCTAGTTGCTCACGAGAAGAGATAAACAGTAATAAATCCTTGTTCTTGTCTTGATTAGAAGAATTGGGGTTAGAATCTTGATTTTTCAAACAGTTTCCTTTAAATAAGTTTGAATTGGAACAACAGAACCAAGTGTTCCGATACACCCCGCAAATTTTTTTCCTATGGCATTTTTCAGAATTCTTCATTTTTATGACACAATTTTAAAAAATGTAAATTCTAATGTGGTATTCTGTTGTTCAGATACATGCATAATTGAAACATACCACTCTTAGGTTTAAAATATAAGAAGGTTTGTACTTACATATGAAGTTTTGCAGTCTATGAAAACGTGATGTTTTCTAGCATTCCACGTGCAGCCCTCCTTATAAGCCAGTAGCATTGCCAGATTGACAAAAGTAATTTTTTCCTACTTCCTATAATCTTACCTTTCTAAAAAAAAATTAATGGCGAAAAATACACAATAGTATATTTATGAAGAATTTCTTTGTACAGTTGGCAATTTTTCTTCCAATTGACCCCGCTGTTCCTATACACCCCATTTTCCGGTACTAATTTTTGCTAGCATTTTTAAGCAAGGGCAGGAACATGTTCACATTAGCTATCAGTTTTTTTTTTTTTTTTGTCTCTATTTGCTTTATTAGAGAATTTTTGCCTCCAACTCGGCTACGTTCGTATTCCATGCTGATGAGTGCATAATAAGCACGAAACTGCAGTCCATGGATCGAAAAAGCCGAGTTGGCGGTGTATTGCATCATGCTAGAGGATTTACGCAAAAAATTGTTTAAAATTGGAGTAAATGAATGATTTAATAAGTTATGGTGAACTAATTAATTTGATTATATAATATTGCATTGTTATCAGGTTTGAGGTCGCATACCAAAGTTAACTAGCTGTCGTGGCCGTCACGAAACTTTCTTCTATATCTATCTTATGAATTACGGTTACAAAATAAAATACGTACTCGCTCAAGTAATTGGAGACAGCTACAATTTCCCAATTATCGTAATAGCCCTGCAAATGCAGAATCAATGAGCGAAATTGGAAATCATTGCAAAAGCCTTGTTTAGATTAATTGCAAACATTTTATTTGTTAGTAAAAAGAAATTGGCAACAGTTAAAAATTTCAAATCATTGAAAGTTTTCAGCTGTTTTGATAATTAAATAGCTTGAAAGCGATTTTTTAATGAATTAATTTTTCGCATTGTTGACTAAGCGCAAAAATCACCCCACCCTCCCCCAAAATTTAATCGATGCTTGCTTCCATATTGGGTTAGTGTTATTCCAAATTTCATTCAAATCGCAGCAATATTTCCCGAGATACAGTAGGTGCAATGACAAAATAAGCACTTTTGATTTCTCCACCCCCATTTGAGATATTGACACACAAATTGAATCAGCACCTGTACTCAATAGGGTCTACCTATGGACCGATTTTCGTTTGATTTCGCCGGTTACTTCCTGAGATATAGCAGTCACCCTCGTGCAGAACACGTGCGATTGCTCCACCCCCCTTCGAGATATTGACAAACAAATTGAATCAGCGATTGTACTCAATAGGGTCTACCTATGGACCAATTTTCGTTTGATTCCGCCTGTTACTTCCTGAGATATAGCAATCACCCCCGCGCAGAACACGTGCGATTTCTCCACCCCCCTTCAAGATACTGACACACAAATTAAATCAGCACCTGTACTCTATAGGGTCTATCTATGGACCAATTTTCGTTTGATTCCGCTTGTTACTTCCTGAGATATAGCAATCACCCCCGCGCAGAACACGTGCGATTGCTCCACCCCCCTTCGAGATATTGACACGCAAATTAAATCAGCACCTGTACTCGGTAGGGTCTACCTATGGACCAATTTTCGTTTGATTCCGCCGGTTACTTCCTGAGATATAGCAATCACCCACGCGCAGAACACGTGCGATTGCTCCACCCCCTTGGAGGAATTCGCTAAACAAAGTCAGGTGCACCAGTTCACATGGTGGTGCATATGTGAAAAAATTTTTGTTCGATTTCATGCAGTAGTTTTTGCTCTATCGCGGCCACAAAAACTGGTCACACACATACAGACTCACACACAGACAGACACACACACACACACACACACACAGACAGACATTTTCCAAAAATGGTCGAAATGGACTCAGCGCACCTCAAAACGTGCAAATCCGTCAAAATTCGACATTCGAAAATTTTTACGAAACCAATACTTTCTTCTATATAATAGATATAGAAGAAAGTAAAAAGAGTCCGGTCACAGGAAGTGGGTGAAAATTGAGTTGCAAGATTCCATTACATTGATACAGATACAAAGTGCATAACACAAAGCTTATTTCTCAAAAATACAAGTTTTTTTTAGAAAAAAAATTCTTATGTGATTGCATCGATCGGCATCGACCACCAATAACGATGCCGATGTTTTTTTTTTTTTTTTAAATAATAGGCACTGATGCATTGGTACTATGCGTTTTTGTCCATAAAGTAAATAAATAATTAAACGCATAAATTGGAATTCAACACTTTGGCGACCAACAAGAGATTTTTGGGTAGCCAGAACAATTGTTTTACTGGTCACTGGCGAGTGGAGACCGCTAGTCCCTACCTTTACCTGCTAATGATCATGAAGTCACGATCTATTGAATTTTTGTTTGAAATAATTAAGTTGTAGCTTAAAAAAACTAAAAAATACACTTTTAGTGTTAACGCCTTTAGTGTAAAAAAAAAAAGTATTAAATATATTTACTTTTATGTTTGCAAAGAACGTGAATTTTATCTTCAGAGTTACATACTAACAACTAACATAACGAAACACTTATAATACATCAGCATGTAATACAGTTTAGCCTTCAGTATTAATAATAGTACTAAATATATTACTTTTACATTTGCGATGAACGTGAATTTTATCTTTTACTCAGAGTTACATACATACTGACAAACAAACAAACTCACATGTGGAACTAATAAAAGCGTATTAAGAACCTTTTGAATTAAGGTAACAAATTAACAATTAATGTTTTATAATTAATTTTTAGATTTTAAAAAACTTCTATTAATTTGACACGTAGGTTGATGCAAAAAAATATTTACAGTATAATTATTCAGATTGTGACTCTAAACAATTCATGTTCTGATTTCATTACGTGCCTAATAAAATTTTATTAGCAGCAGTGGCGGATTTACTGGTCTGTTGTAATGCAATTTTGGGGGCACTTTGTGCATCATAGAACTAAATAAATCATTTACAACGTGCATTTTTGAAGCTCTTTAGGGTCCCCTGTCATAATTGCGACAGTTAGAAGATCCATTTTATAAATTTCTCTGAGGGGAGGGAAGGGGTGGCGGGACTGAAAAGAGTATTTAAAAGAAAGTAACAACGATTTTGTTTTCTTTCTTTACTTCTTTCATATTCAACCTCATTCTGGAATCATAAAAGCTGTTTAGGGATATTTGGCAGAAAGAGTGCTTGGTTAAGTATTTCTTTGCTCCAAAACGGGAGATTTCGTTTTTCCAAACATCTTTTTATTACGAATAGGAGAGGTTGTTAACACATTTTGCTTGGAGAGAACAGTAGTAAACGATTAACAGTCCGAAAGCATAAGCATTTTAGTGTTTCGGAGTAACCATAGCAACAGAGTAAAATGCTCCGAAACTGATTTATGACTGCCAGCTATTCGAAAAGAGCAGTGGAATTTAATAGATAAAATTACGAATTTATTTACGTTATATGAGTTCATTCTACATTTCAAGGTTAAATACAGCAAAATTGAGGTTGTAAAGAAAATTCACAAATAGTTGGTTTGATGAATCACAATCAGGCATCGTACTACAGCTCACTGTTATTAAAGTGTCTTTAAGCAGGTGTATATACGCATTCATTAAAATATTACTATTATTCTCAAAATACCTTTACCCTTTGCAAACATTGTTTGAAACTTCCGATATAACATTGCCTTTCATGTTCAAGCATTAGGGCACGGATTTCAATGGCAGACAGAATTTTGATTCCCAGAACGTGAGCTTTTGGGCCCTTACGAGGTGAAAAGTTACTAGGAATTTGATTTGATCGAGAGTACTCTCGCAAAATAGATACTCAAGGGTATCTTAAACGTGTCACGTATTGCATTTTAGAGACATCTAATCTCTTCAGGGAAAATGATGAAGAAATAGCTAATATTTGAATTTACTCACTTGTTTTTCGATAAAATGCTTCTTTATATATTATACATAGTTGAAACTCATCAAAGCGAACTCCAAGGGGTCTTTAAAATAGTTTCGTATGATTCTATTAAGTGTTTTTGCGCCGGTTTCAAAACTTATGTTTAGATGTAGTATCGATGGTGTTCAAAGAATAAAATTATTTTTAACCCCCGACGTACAAAGGAAGGGGGGTTATGTGTTTGACATGTATGTGTATCTGTCGATCTGTGTATCTGTCTGTGGCACTCTGCAACCTAAACGGATGAATCGATTTTTTAAAAATTTTTTTAGTTCGAAAGGGGGGTTGATCGAGAGTGTTCTTAGCTAGTTTGCGTCTTCGGATGGTATTAATTATCGAAGATATTAATTAAAAACCTTTGAAAGTTTTTTCGGGACTTTAGCATTGAAAACATACTTCAAAAGTTAACAAGAAGTTCTGTCAAGAACTAAACGAGCCTACTTTCCCGTACATCGACATCGGCATTCTAGCATCTGATCATTATTCTCTTGATCATCTGAGACTAAACATTATGTCAAATATACCTTTTTAGCACTTAAAGCTGATTTCTAAAAGCAAAATATACCGTCCCTCTCATCAGATGAAATAGATACATAAAAAGTAAATAAACGAGTAAATAAAGTTTTGTCGCACCTTTTAAAGAATGTAACTGTTATAGTTCTTCCGTAGAAAAATTTCACAATCGTTTTCAAAAGAAAAAAAATAAATAAAATAAAAGTACGAAGAACATCAAAACACATTTTATCAAAGAAAGAAAAAAAACCTCGTTCGTTAATAAAACGTCTCGAATTTTATTTTTAATCCGTTGCCAGTTGTTAAATATAAATAAAGAATAAAATGCTCTAGTGAATGAACAATTTTTGTTTTCAAAAAAAAATATCGTCTGCCAAAAAAAAAAAAAATAATAGTAATAAATAAAATAACACAAATGAATAAATAAACAAAAAATCGTCTGCACAGTCAGTCATTTTTTTCTGAGCCTGTATTTCCGCCATGTTTGTGGAGTCGGAGTCGGAATCAGAGTCCTCACAGAAGATTATTCAGAAAAGTACTTTACAAACATTATTTATCAAAACCATTTTTTTACAAAGTTAGTTTGAAGGAAATCCGACTTTAAGTTCCAGGATCAACATTCAACTTAAATTTCCCGTAGGCGCTAATGTTAAATTTTTTTCTGAACGATTCAATATTGAACGAAAAATGGTTCAAACCAAAAAGCGAAATAAGGGAATGAACCTCTCCGAGATCTTTCAAACAAAAAAAAGTTTATTCCATTCGGATGGTTCACTCAGAAGTTATTAGGTGGGGAAAGGTTGCTTGAACGGTTCAATGTTGAACGAAAAAATGTTCAAATTGAAAATTTAAATACTGTAATGAAGTATCCTTGCTGAGATCCTTCGAACAAAAAAAAAAGTTTATTTAAATCGGACTGTTCACTAAAAAATTATTAGGGGTGACAGCTTGCTTGAGCGGTTCAATGTTGAACGAAAAATTGTTCAAATCGGAAATGTAAATACGGGAATGAAGTATCCTTGATAAGATCTTTCGAACAAAAAAAAGTTTGTTGAAATCGGACTGTTCACTCAAAAGTTAGCATCGCGGGACAGGTTGTTTGAACGGTTCAAAGTTGAACCAAAAATTGTTCAAATCGAAAAATCAAATATGGGAATGAGTTGTACTCGCCGAAATCTTTCCAACAAAAAAAAGTTTGTTCAAATCGGAATGTTCATTCAAAAGTTATTAGGGGGGGAAAGGTTGCTTGAACGGTTCAATGTTGAACCAAAATTGTTCAAATCGAAAAATCAAATATGGGAATGAGTTGTAATCGCCGAGATCTATCCAACAAAAAAAAGTTTGTTCAAATCGGAATGTTCATTCAAAAGTTATTAGGGGGGAAAGGTTGCTTGAACGGTTTAATGTTGAACGAAAAATTGTTCAAATCGAAAATGTAGATACAGGAATGAAGTATCCTTGAAAAGATCTTTCGAACAAAAAAAAGTTTGTTCAAATCGGACTGTTAACTAAAAAGTTAGCATCGCGGGACAGGTTGATTGAATGGCTCAAAGTTGAACCAAAAATTGTTTAAATCGAAAAATCAAATATGGGAATGAGCTGTACTCGCCGAGATCTTTCCAACAAAAAAAAGTTTGTCCAAATCGGAATATTCATTCAAAAGTTATTAGGGGGGGACAGACAGACAGACCGACCGACAGACCGACAGACCGACAGACCGACAGACCGACACACAAATTCCCCATCTCAATACCCTACTTTCAAATTTTTAATTTTTCGATATTCATTTTACCTTTTTATTTTTTTAACTTGGCGATATTTTTTGGACTTGGCGATATTTTTTTTAACTTGGCGATATTTTTTGGACTTGGCGATATTTTTTAGATGCATTAAGCCAATTTTAATACTTTTTTCGTCTTTCTTTTATTTTTAACGGGAAAGTAGGCTAAAAAAGGAGCACCAAATGAAAGAGAATTTTTTTTTTTTTTTTTTTTTTTTTTTTTTGCGTCTGATACAATGCAATTGGATCTTCCATGTTCTATAGAACGCGAGTTATAGCCTTTTTTTTAGCAAATGCAGATTAGCCTTTATTCAAGCGATCGGAACCGTTTTCGTTGTTGGCAGACAAGGAAAGCAAACTCTTATATAATTTATTAAAATGTTTATCATTTCCCAGTTTCTATTTTTTAACAAATAAAATATTTGTAATTGATTTTATTTACTTTTTAGAGCACTTGCCGAGTGATAAAGTTCTGAAGTCGGTACAATTTTTTTTTCAAAAATATTTTCATGTTGAAACACAGTTGTTATTATATCACTATACTGAGATGTTATGGATGTCTTGTGTTCAACACTTTTACTTTATCATTAGTTCATTTTTGGATGAAAAAAAATCATGATTTTCAAAGGAAAAAAAGCTTTGATATTATGTCAGCAAATACCGAATAGCTTGTTCTAGAAGTCTTGCCTTAGCTCCGGCTATGGCTTGGGTTCGTAAGTTTATTTGAAAGTTATTTTTAAGAATTTTCATAGTGAAAACTACATTGAAATATTCAACAACAATAGCATTATCCGTTATTGTATCGAGCGGAAAAGGACAAATAGGAGAAAAATTCATTAGTTTCTTTTTAGACTGAGCAGAAAGTATCGGACTCTAAGTACAGTTTTCCCCAATTATTAAGTGAGTTAAATATCAAATAATGATTGTAAATTGCTATGGGGTCATTCCATGTCAAGTGTCCCAAATTTCGAGAAAATCCCCACTCGACCCCCTCCGATTTTGATGAAAATTTTTTTGGATGTACATATAAGATTTTCATGAAACCATACCAAAATATAGCTCTATAGTCCTTATGGTTTAGCCAATAAAAATTATTGAAAAAAGGCTTCTTTTTCGTGTCTTGAAAAAAATGAACAAATCGTCAAGTTTGTGCTTTTATTGCTCGCAACCTAAGACGATTATCAGGCTCAAATTTGGTGATTCTGATCACTGTTTAATGTAGAATAGCCTACTTGTGTAACAAAAGCTTCATGCACTATAGATTTTTTGCAATTTGCTGCCAAAGTTGGTAAAAAATCGTATTTTGGTAAATTTTGATCATACGTTATCAGCTTGTATCTGCTGAGAGAATGACTTTCTGAAGCTAATTCTTTCCTCGTTTGTATCCTGATAGTTTGTCCGAAAGGTGTGCAAGTGGCATCTCGATAGCTCAAATAATTGCTGAATTATGCGA
>JAXGGA010021543.1:0-16408 GCA_038373865.1 Uloborus plumipes | reverse complement strand
CATATCAACCTTTGCCTAAAAAAATAGAAGGAAAGAAAAGGTAGGTTGTCTCAGCAATTATTCTAACGATGTATAAAAGAAGCATAGTTCAGAAAAAGTCACACAAGAAGAAGTAAGAAACTACACAAAACGATTGTTATTGCAATATTTGTCATAGAGATGAAGTGCAAAACATGATTAAATGTATGAAATGCCATCGGCGAGTTTATCAACTCTGCGTAAGTGAGGCCGAAGCAAAAGAAATTCTATTACAAATTCTGGAAAAAAGCTGTATAGTTCAAATATAAATTATTCTATGATTTCCTGGTATGGTCCAATTTAGGAAGCGCATGGTTCAATTTAAGCGCATATATTCCTAAATTGGACTTTTGCAACTTTTTGTAAGATAATTTTTTTAAAAATAATTTTCATATTTTCAGAAAATATAAGCTGCTAGGGCGGTTCCTGATTAAATTGAGCACACGATGCCCTATTTAGCATTTCTGCTTCGCTTCACATTGAGCGACACAGGACTCCTGTTCTTAGGGGGTCCAATATAGGCGGTCTTCCCCTACCCTCTGGGCTCTATCGTAACTTTTAAGGGACGATTTTTCTTTCCTTAATAAAAACATTATTTTTTACATAATATTTGTTTGTTATTTTTCCTGTCCATTAAACACTATTTGTAACCAGTATACAAAATATCTTTGGAAAAAAATGTCAGGTATTAATAGGCTAATAATGTAGCTTATTCATCAGAATGACACATAGGCTATAATTTATAAAGGTATTAAAAAAAATTCAATAGGTAGCGCTTTTTTAATTTCAATTTAAGTCACATTTTTCTGATATATACGTTTTTTCTCAACTCGATTCAGTATTTAGTGTATTATCCCAACTCCTTGTCGACAGCTAGAATTGCGTACATGATTTCTGATATTCGTATTAAACACTCAAGGTCAAATCACACAGTAACTTTTTATTCCGCTTCATAGGGAATATCTCTTACGCTAGATTAAAATTAAAATTATTAGTTTTTCTCTCAATATTTATTTCTTTTTGAACTGTGTTCTTTGATTAACCATATCGGGAATGGCAAATTCTTGAGTAGTTTCCCTCCTTTTACCTCTTTCTATGTACGAGCACAGCTGTGCGGGTATAGCTACTACAAAATAAATAACACGTGTATTATTTTAAGTAAAAGTATTTGGTTAAAAGGATCAATTCCACGCCTTCAGCCAGCAGTTACTTTTCTGAGAGTTTTAAGACGAAAGAAAACGAGCATTTAATATCGTTTCTCATTTTATTCAGTACCACGTTCGTGGTTGGAATTTCTTTTTCAAAACTCAAGAGTACTCTATTTACTTTGTTCGGGAGATCCTTTCTAGTTTTATCGCGTATATTTGCACTTTGTATGCGTCCTTTTGAAGACCTAATCTCAGCCAGTTGTGAAACTCAAATTTTAAGAAAAGCTTTTTCAAGCAAAGGGCAAAATAATAGAAACACATTCTGAAGTAATCACTTTAATTTTCAAAGATTTATTGTATTCAAGGTAAGAAGGTAGCGGTAGTGTCAAGTGTCAGCCCTCAGTTTTTTCTTTCTCTCTGTGTGAGTTTATTTTCCGATTGAAATCATAGAAACAAAGTTCTTTAGAATCATGACTTTTTAAGTGCAATCGTGCACAAATATTTCTGATGCATTCCTTAGCAAAAAGTATTTTTACTGATGAATTAAAATTTCAAGATTGCCAAAACTGCGAATAATTACCTGTTCTGTCAGTAAGTTAAATAATGTTATTATATAAAACTTGTCGAAATAAGAGCGGAATTGCAAAATCATGGAAAATTCACATATGATTTAAAATATCTAATATCTTTAAACGAGCAATTCTTGTATATATATATATATTTATTTATTTATTTTTCGGATCTCGAAAACGGCTCTAACGATTTCGATAAAACTTGGTATTTAGATGGAGTTTTGGTTTCTGAGTTCATCTACGTCGGCGTTTTTTCTGTAAAAACGCGAGTTTTCACAAAAAACCCCGTTTTTTTGTGCCTTCATTGAAAGTTTGAGAAGCTTTCTTTTCGCCATTTTCTTTATGATTATTATCATTTGTTACTGTTTCATAGCAACCACGTTTTAATTTAGCAATGGATTTCATTGTTAATCACATCAGCGCGAGTTTAAATTTTATGGTATTTGGCAACGTTAAATTGTTATTGTTTTTTGAAATGTTAAAGCAAGGCTTCACTAGATAGTGTCTTATACAGGCTGTTTCATTTATTCAAAAGCCATGGAATAAAAGCAGTGGTGATTGTCCACTGACATCTATTCAATTTTATGGTAACTTACACTATATAAAAATCAGATTACTTTTACTTTTCAAGTGCGATTTCAAAATTGAGTATAAAAGTGTTATAGTTAGTTTTAAAATACTTTTTTTTCCTCCTCAAGAGTGTTTAGTAAGATATTTCAGGTAAAAAATCAATAAATACGAAACTCAATTTTCTTAAAATATTAAGTTTCGCAATAACACAAAATTTAACGATCTATATAATATTTCTTTAGACGAGCAATTCTTAGTGATATATATATTTCGGATCTCGAAAAACGGCTCTAACGATTTTGATAAAATTTTGCATTTAGATAAAGTTTTGGTTTTTGAGTTCAGCTACATCGGCGTTTTTTCTGTAAAAACGCAAGTTTTCACAAAAAACCCGTTTTTCGTGCTTTCATTAAAAGTTTGACGAGCTTTCTTTCGCCATTTTCTTTATGATTACTCTTATTGTTACTGTTTCATAGCAACCACGTTTTATTATAACAAGGGATTTCATATTTAATCACATCAGCGCAAATTTAAATTTTTATGGTATTTGGCAAACGAGTTTTTGCAACACGTTAGAATTATCATTGTTTTTTAAATTTAAAAGAGATCGATCAAAATAAAGTTAGAATTGGGTGTGGGCCGCGATAGTCCGATCGGTAAGTCGTCGGACTCGTAACCGGAGGGTCCCGGACGATCATATAGAGGAAGCCCAGTCGATCGAAGATCCACCGTCTTCATTAATGGCGGCTGGGGGACGTTAAAATTGTTCGTGGTCGTAAAATTCTCCAAGTGAAACGATACCTCTGGGGGATGCTGGGCCAAGGGTTTGCTCGGCCCTTGGGCCTGGTTCAAAAATGAACAGAGCGCTCTTCAGAGCCCCATCCCGGTTAAACCACGAGTTGTGGTATGAACGGAGGGAACCTTGGAGTGTGAAGTGAAGTGAAAGTCAAAACCAACTGGAACCAAATGCGTACTGGAGAACAGGACTCTGCATCCATTCTCATCAACCTCTCTCGCGCCTTCGGCGCCAAATGAAATGAAATTGGGTGTGATTTTACGGTGAGCATGGATTAAATAAGGTTGTGTTTTTTAAAACAAATTTCGGCTGTTTTAAATGCGTAATTGCAACCAAAGGCTTAAAAATGCTTTTCAAGTTGATTTAAATAAGTACTTCGCATTTTAGAAAAAAACACGAGTTTACGAACCTCTTTTTTTTTTTTTAACCGAGTGGGCTCGGTCCCCAGGTACTTAATAATAATACAGTAACCCCTCATTATATCTCGCTTTTCGGGGGACAAGGAAAAAGCGCGATATATCCGAAAGCGCGATATAACCGAAGTCATTAAAAATAGTTTTCTATCCAGCATGCAAGTAAATTATGCGTGCACATACATAAAAATTCATTTATTCGCCTTGAAATCTTGAGTTTTATCCAGCATTTTCCAGTAGAGAGCAGCTTCATCAGAATTATAGATTTGCTCATCTACCAAGTTTAGCTGAACAATTTTTCGATTCAATTCATCAGGAAAACAAGCTGCTGCTGTATCATCGGCCGATCGTTTTTCCCCCCAAATTTGTAATTGGCCTATA
The DNA here is from genome assembly GCA_038373865.1 of Uloborus plumipes. Lineage (NCBI taxonomy): Eukaryota > Metazoa > Arthropoda > Arachnida > Araneae > Uloboridae > Uloborus > Uloborus plumipes. Next base: position 12,510 of record JAXGGA010021543.1, on the reverse strand, counting down.
CCGTGTCTTTTTTCCCACAAAATAAATGAGAAAGAGGCCTTTTCTGAGCACCTTACATATTTTCTCAAAAATGTTTACGAACTAAAAGTTTTTCTTTTGGGAGACATAAGAAAAGAGCGATATATCCGAATGAGCGATATAACGAGGTGCCATATAACGAGGGACTACTGTAATAATAATAATAAATAAAAAATCCACCTCACAACATCTAGCATCTTTATGGAATTTCTCTTGTCCAGTTATTTTTAATACAGACCTTTATTTCTTTCGTTCAAATGGCAACAATAAACTTATTTTTAAACCAAAACAAAGAAACCTGCTGTTGGACAAAGAGTTATTTGAAGTGTTTGCTAATTGCTACTGCTTTCAAGTGGTTTTAATAATGGACGATAAATGAATAAATCTGGCAACCACAGAATTAGCATTGGATGATTGGATTGTTTGGCGACTTTAAGCAAAATGGCAACCATAGAATTATCATTGGATGATTGGATTGTTTGGCGACTTTAAGCAAAATCGCCAAACCCGGACCTTAAACTAGGATTCTACCATTTATTTAAGCAAAAAAAAAAAAAAGCTTCGGATGTAGCATTAACATTTTTTTTTTTTTTTGTATGTATTCAAAAGCCCTTTGAAAAGCGACAACTTTCATAGACAAAGTAAAATAAATACTACGCCTTACAATGCAGACTGTTTGGCGGTTTTACTTTGGCGACATTTATGACTATCGCCTGCGAGAGCCGCTTTGGCTTCTGAATGCTGTTTCCAACTCCGGAGTTAAGCAGGACAGCAGGAACTTGTGCATCATAACCACAGCCTTAATAGTGCACAGTACAGGGCAGCTTTAATAGAAAGCTCAAATTTTGTGTAGGTTCAACTAGTTAATTTGAATTTGTACATCCCGCATTCAAATGGTGCTTTTTGCAATCATGGATTACAATAGGACTATACTCTTTGAGTTTCTTGTTTCTACAAATGGCTCTAATCGCAATCATAATTGCGAAAAATATACAGCGAACTCTCACTCATACGCCTGCCCAAATGACCAACAGAGAAAGGCGCATAAGTGAGAGAGACGTATAAGTGAACAAGTCTATTTAAAGGACTAAAACGCAACATAGGTTCTAATGAGAGAATGAATAAGAATGTCTCTATAGACAAGGGACATATTACTACGGTTTGGCAATTTCTGTAACGTAACTACAATGATAAAGAGGAAACACAAATTGTAGCATACCTAATTACAAACTGTTCCCTTTAAAACGATACATAATATAAGTAATTGTCCCTCTCCGAACGTCTAGTTCATGCGGGAAAAATGCCTTCCGAGAGCAATAATGGCGAAAGATTAAAGAGGAAAGTGAAGAAAATGCTTATGATTCAGAGAAAATAAATATTTTTTTTTTTACATTTTACAGCAAAATCAGTGCATAAGTGAAATATTTATCTTTAGAGAGACGCATAAAGGAGGGATACTATCATTATTTTGCTATGGAATGTACTGGGACTATTCAAAGTCATCTTATAAGTGAAAACGGCGCATAAAAGAGGCGGTGCATAAGTGAGAGTTCACTGTAATTGGGATTCAGGACGTCAAAATTCAAATAAATTCCAGGAGCAGAATGCTAGACGCTATTTTTGTTTGAAAAAGATTGAGTAATGTCAGTTCAGTGGAACATGCACGAAGACTCGCCACTGACAGGAATAGGGCTCCATTCAACTGACAAGCGAAAACAATAAGCAATCATGATTACTTATAAAAAGAGCTTTATTCCATTTTCATGTCAGAAATATGTCTTTTATTGAAAAGCAATTGCTTCTTCCAAGCAAGCTTATTAGTACAGTACGCTTAAGTGAGAGAATAAAGTTCGTATAACAAAAATATTCTTCAATAATTCATCCAAGCCAGTTATAAAATAAAATTAGCTGATAATTTTGCATTGTATTCCTTTTCAGTTTTCTCTACTTACGTCAGAAAGTTGATAATGAAAAGGCTGAAAAGACCTATCAATCTAAAAATTTCGAAAATAATTACCTGCCGCTGCTTCTGGACAAACTTACGTAAAGCACAGCCTAAATAATAAATATCAGAATAATAGAGATGACGAAATGCAGAACAATTTCAATATGCACATGCACATATTAATTATTTCAATTGCACATATTGATGTTATATATCGTTGGAAGCAGAAAAATTTTCTTCGTCCTATGCCATTTGTTCCGATTCTCTAACTTAAACACAGCACGAGTAATTCAATTTTTAAACTAAATTAGCTGATAAGTTTGCATTGTATTCCTTTTCAGTTTTCTCTAGTTGCGTCAGAAAGTTGATGATGAAAAGGCTGAAAACACCTATCACTCTAAAAATGTCGAAAATAATTACCTGCCGCTGCTTCTGGACAAACTTACGTAAAGCACAGCCTAAATAATAAATATCAGAGTAATAGAGATGACGAAATGCAGAACAATTTCCTTTCATTCATTCATCCATGAAATAACTTATTTCGAAACACTTACAGTCAGAGTGAATAAATTACGATCGATTTACTACTTATTGGAGATTATTATTTCATGTACAAACATGAATTAATATTCTGAATGGGCACTTGTGCCATGCGTAATAATTGCCAGCGTTTGTCGCTAATTTTGATTGAATGTTCAATGTTCAGGCGTTTGAAATTACTCTGTTAGTTTCAGCTATTTTTCGGGTAATAGATGCGAAACAGACTTTGCTGAAATTTTATGCATTTTTCTACGTGATTTATTCAATTTATTATATCTATAATTTCAATTGAGCTTACTGTTGTAATAAAACTAGTATAGTTCATTAAAAATATAGCACTGCAGACATACATTAACCAAACGGCAGGAACCATTTAGAAGTTGTGTTAAAATGGAAAAACAAACAAAACACATTACAGAAGTATCATAACAATATATCACTAAAAGCATTGCAGAAAATATATTTTTCTCTTTAAGAAGCAAAACCGTAAAAAATGTTCAAGACATTCTTGTAAAAAAATGGACAGCTGATGAGCCTAATTTCTGTAAGTAATATGTTTGGAAAGATCAGGAAAGTTTCCTGCTAAAATCAGTAACGTTCCTGACATAGGTGTCTCGTAAGGGAGAGGGGGGATCAAGGGGACTCCTTCCCCTTACTTGGTTTTCTCTCCCTCAGTTTTCAGGGTTAAAAAGGTATGATCGACTTAGAAATGATTTTCTGGATTGATTTATTTCACGGAAAAAAAAAAGTTGAAAATTCTAAAAAATGGACTTTTTCTCACGTCATTTCATAAGAAGAGAGCTTTATTGAAAAAGGAATGTGTACGGAGGCCATCCGATTTTATTTTTAAGGCCAGTATAAATGTTTCAGAAGCCATTTGATTATTAATGTTAAAATCCAATAATATAACCAGATTTCACCGCTCCAGGGGAACTGCCTCCTTAGCCTACCCCCAACCCCACACACACACATTTCTTTTGACCGACACTTGTTTAGTGCACCCATCGCCTATGCTTCCTGACAAATTTAAAAACCTTCCAAATAAAAGGCAGTCATGTTACGGTATTAAATCTGGCCAAAATAAACCTTAGATTCACGCTAACAATTCGGCCCTTTCCTGTTTTAGCTGGAAGGCTCCTGGAGCAGTTTAGCAAACATTAAGGTAGTAAATGCAAGATGAACTGCTCATTTACTTACAATGCTACAGTAGTTAGAGCTCCTTTGGAGGACAGGCTGACCTATCCAATATTTCGGTTCCAAGTGAGTTTTGGATCCGGCCTTGTTTCGAGTATTTGGAAACACGTTAATATTGTCCCTGGTAGCTCTGGCTCAGAAAAATTAGTGATAAGTTTAACGAAACGCCACCATTAGATAAATCTAGAAAGATCAATTATTTCTCAAATTTAAAAAAAGTTTGTTGGGAAATGTTTCCTGTAATTAGGAGCATTTTCATACTGCACCTGATTTTAGCCTGAGTTTCCAAATTTTTTTCATCATTTAGATAAAAATAGTAAAATATCAATTGGGCAGCACATCTAAAGCTTAGCTACCATTTTTTTCTTTTGCGGCTTCTCTTTTAAAACCAAAATGTCGGAAACGTCAGCACCCCTTCTCTTTTATAGGGGCTCCAGAGTGTGCCCTTCCTGAGGCAAAGTTAATCTGGGCAGCCCGTGATCGAGCTGAAGGCGAAACACTTAATAAAGACATGGAATATACCTTCCAACTGTTAGCTAAAAAGATTTTTCACAAATGAGAAGTTCACATTCATGAACTTGTATCAATTCAGGAAACTTTTTCGTTACATTAAGTAGGTGAAAAATGGCAAAATTTCAAAATGTTACTCAGAAATTGTGACGTTTCTCAGAATTTTTTACAGTGTTAAAGTATGGAACAGAAGACAGAAAGATCATCTTCAGAATTCAGCCAAGTTAAGGAAAGAAAAGGGATTCGAACATTCAAATAACGTAACAAAGCAATCTAAAATAAATTAGAAAAGAAACGGAAAACTAGCAGATAAACACAGAATGCAACATATTGTATAATACAACTACAATATTTGTCTTTAACCCATTGATGCCTTTTTAGAGACGGTCCAAAAAAGGGTCTGAATGTCCCAAAAATGAACATTTCAATCAAATAATAGTACTCAATTCGTCCCTTGGTAATGTTTCAATTCGTTATTAACAGATTGCAACACATAATCATTGTAAAGCGTATTCTGTAGCAGTTTTAATAAGATCTTTATCAAAATGTACATCGTTCACAATCTCAAGAAAAAAAGCTAACTTACTTTTGGATGGACACTTCTTTTTGGTACGGTAATGACTTACATGTTTCACTGGTTACATAACTGTTTCTGAATACACTTCATTTCCCATTTTTTTTTAATCCTGGAGATAAGACGTGTATAAGACTTTTATGCATAAAACTGAAAAAGTATAATCGAGTTTTTTAAAACTCACGAAATCAGAAAATGCATTTAAAGAAGAAGATTAACGACTTAAGTTTCAGAGAAACTATAGGTATGTAAAACTAGGTTACCCCTAGAGCTTAAGGCGATAATAGTTTGTATTCATTCCCAGGTTAAAATATTTTAGAAAAAATACAGTAACTTTCTCTCTTGTCGTGTCTTTGTAAGAAACATCATAAAACTATTTAACATATGCATAAAATATTACTTTAATTTGTTTTTTTAAAGCTTGCAAAGTCTGAACCCAACTACTATAGAAAAACATTTGAGTACATGCATTGTTAAACTGTCGTTTTAAAGAAAATGTCCATTTCTTATTTCTCAAAGTCACACAATGAGAAAAATTGACAAATACATCCTAACATTTTATCACCACGATCGTGAAAATGCAAAGTTATGCATGAAATTTATTATTTATTGAAAAGAATACTTTTTTTACTTCTTGCATAGTCAAAAAGCATTTTATTATCAATACTTTGTATTACTTTTAAAATTTCTATTTTTAAACCTCTTGTAAATATCTCTGCAGCGTAGAAGATCACCGCTCATTGATTTTTTTTTATTCTTGTCACCTTGACTTGAAAATTTTACTAGTGCGCCTGCTTTAAAATGTTTCTAGAGTTTATGGCCATGCTTTTGATCTCTTGAAAGAAAATTGGAAGACTTTTACATTTTCTGCAGAATGATTTATATCGCCTTTTAAGGTTATACGACATAAAAGGCTCATAATGTTAAACATGCAAAACATCTTGGTACTAAGGAGTTGGTTTTGCATTAAGCATTGAGCTAAAAATTGACAATAGTAGTTATGTTTAAAAAAAATAATAATGATATATTTCCCCTTTAAAAAACAAGTGCTAGTATTAGTTTTAAAACGCATTCAGTATTTAACGCAAGGTTAAAAGACAGTTACATTTTGTATTATGGCTAATAGATGGTACAGTCATAGAAGAAAAATAAAACGAAACACTCTCAATTACTCGGCTGCTATAAGTGCTAAGAAAAAAAGTGTATTTTCTGTGAAATGAATTGTTTTTACTCTTTATTTGCGTTATTTTTAGTAAACAATAAATTCGCTCATCATCAGTATTACAAAACGAAACAAGAGGAAACTACCTACTATTCCAAGTTGTTGACAATCATCGCGATCATATGATTACCACAATTTAAAATTTTAACCACAGCCGAACAGAATGTATGACAGAAAGCGTAATGTTATACTTCGTTAAATGTAATGTTTAAAAGCTTAGATAGACCCTTGTAAAACAGCAGTCGAAAACTTTGTACTATGAAATAAATAAAAATAGACAACGTTTTAAAAAGTACAAACATATACATAAAAAGGAGTTTAAAACTCAGTAGACAGCTGTTTCGGGGCATTGTGCACTGATGATGGTGCTTGCCTTTTATTGCCCCAAAACAGCTGTCTGCTGAGTTTTAAACTCTTTTTAATGCAGGGCAGTCATTTCAAGTTTTTCCGGGGGGGGGGGGCAAAAGGTCCAAACACAATGCAATTTAATCGGAAAACATAAAAAACCACGACCACATTGATTTCTCAAAGCCAGGGTGGGGGCAATTGACCCCCTTGCCTCCCCCTAAATGACGGGCCTGTTTTAATGTATATATTTGTACTTTTTATAACTTTGTCTATTTTTCTTTATTTGATAGAACCTCATAAGCAATCCAAATAATTATAATCGTTTGATTTATAATTGTTATTTAATTAATTATATTTTTCTCTTAGGAAATATTTTATTTAATGAAAACTGTTTTTATGAAATAATCAAATTTCAGATCTGTATAATTCATGAAAACTGTTTTCATGGTACAGTCCCTAGCAACATAATCTCATCGGCCGATGATTGACCATTCGTCGAAACCCGATGAAGTTCTCATCGGCCGATGATCGGATTCGATGAGTTCTCATCGGGAATTGCTCCAATATGTCTCATCGGTCAAACAGAATCCGAGCAGCAAAATCCGATGAGTTTTGCTCGAAATACGATGAGATTTGGAGCAATTTACGAGCAGTGCAGTCCCGTGCCGATGAATTTAGGATCAATTTCCCAAGTAGCATACTTCGTTTTTTAAAGGTTGTAAAATGGTTATTAACGTTTTAACAACCGCTTAAAAACGTTTATAAAACTTTTAAAGGTTATTTGTGCTACCTGGGTTTTGGATGCTCGGCTTATTTTCATCGGGAAACTTGATCGAAAGGATATCGCTTTCCGATGAAAAGTAGCTCATCGAAAACCGTGCTCAGATACTGATCGGAACAATGTCATCGTGCGTTACGGGATCAGTTTACGAGGAGATCGATGATCGGCTGAGCAAAATCCGATGAGTTGATACTACTTGGGGTCAACTTTGAAATATCCATCATCGCTTATAAAGATGCAAAAACGGGTCCTTCGTAATGCGAAAAAATATTCCGTTTTTCTTATTTAAAGACATTTAGGGCAAAGATATCTATCAGAAACGAAAATGTACTGACATTTGCAATCTCTAGATAAATATTCCTTAGAATATTTTGAGAAGATGCTTTTCGTACTTCAAAAATATGTATGTACATGCATATATCCCTCCATGTTCTGCTATCTATAAAATCATTTTAAAGGTCATCAGTGAAGCATGTGTTGAAATAAAAACACTAAGTGTAAGGAGAATATAAATGAAAATAATTTATTCATAAGTTCTTAAAGAAGGCAATGCCTGAGAAAGAAATGTATTTTTTAGCTTTAGACATTTTCGTTAAGATATTTAAAAGTGAAAATGCAGTTTTTCTCTCTCTTTTCCTTCGGTTCTTTTAACCCTCGTGGGTCTCACCCATTTCGGTTCATTCAAGAACTTGGTTACACCAGGGGCGGATACAAGGGGTGGGGCGATCGCCCCCCTTTAGAGGCCTTCCCTCAGTAAATTTTTAAAAATGAAGTTAAAAAAGAAAAACTTAATATTAGACCAGTTTTAAAGATGAAAGGAAGTTTTTGCTCTTCCCTGGAAATGTTTTGGGATTGAAGTCCAAAACCTATTTGATCAGTATCTGCAAACCAGGATACACAGTAAAAAGTAAGTAATAAAATCAACCGCAGCTCCCTTCGGTTCGGTTACACTCAAGTATACGATTCGGTTACACTCAAGTACTTCGGTTCGGTTAAACTCAAGTACGTCGGTTCGGTTATACTCAAGTACTTCGGTTCAGTTACACTTAAGTGCTTCGGTTCGGTTGCACTCAAGTACTTCGGTTCGGTTACACTCAAGTACTTCGGTTCAGTAACACTCAAGTACTTCGGTTCGGATGCACTCAAGTACTTCGGTTACTTGGGATCATAAACGACCCCAATGATTCCTTTAATTAATTCATTATGATTATTGAATGTTACATTGTATATTTTAAATTCACGCACTTTTTAATGATAAAAAAATAAAATTAAAATGGTGCAATCAAATTTAAATTTAGTTTATGCATTTAAAAAAATAGCAAAAAGCTTACAATAACTGTAGATTTATTCACAACCTTACAGATCTGAAACAAATGAATTTTGCAAGTAAAATTCAAACATTTTTCGCTACATTTTCTATACAGTTCTCTTGGACAAAAATTGCAACGTCCTCTTTTTTTTCCTTTTTTTTTTTAGCATTTTTGAGCAGTGACCCTAAGGATCTTGTGTTCACAAAATGCCAATTTGTGAAACATAAAACAAAATAATTGCATTATTTTGCATGAAAAACTAATAGGAGAAAATTCACAAAATACCACCAAAAACAAGTGGCTGAGTAATAAAATATGTTGTCATATATAACCAAAAGGGACCCACGAGGGTTAAATCACTTAGTACTTTTCTATACGTTTGCTGTTGCAAACTAATTGAAATGATATAATAAATCGAATTTTTATTGAGGTACAAATAATATTTTTAAATGCAACTAAATTATTTGAATTATTATATCATTTGAATTTGACAAGTCATTACTAATTAACGAGTTAAACCATACCTTTGTTACACTGCAAAAAATGCACTGTTGTTTTTACAGTATAACACTGACAGCCGAGGTTCCAGTTTAAAACTGTAAAAGGCACAGTAATAAATTGTAAAACTAGCAATTTTACCCTTTTTTACTGTAAAGTCGCAATTTTAGTTTATTGCCTTAAAATTTAGTTGCATTATACTGTAAAAATAACAGTGTAGTACTGGCAGCAATGGTTTCAGTTTAAAACTAAAGTACACGGTAATAAACTAAAATTGACAATTTCACAGCTTAGCACTGTAAAATTACAATTTTACAGTTCATTACTGAAAAATTACTAATTTTACAGTTTAAGACTGTAAAATTAGCCATTTTTAGTTTATTACTATGAAATTAACAGAATTATTCTGTAAAAACAGCATTCACTTTCTACAGTGTACAGTCTCTCGCAGGTGTGCTGATTTTACGTTAACTTTGAGTTTGATTGACTCTCTTAGATTCGGTTAGATGTTTCCTGCTTCCAGCTTGGTTACTACCTGTTCTAGACTGGTGAGGCCCAATAAAAACGAAACCTCAGTCTTTAGATGGTAAAATCGAACGGGTGGTGTATATAGGTAAATTGAATTACATAAAAAACTAACAATAAACTGAGGTGAGTCCCCAAGTAGCATCAACTCATCGGATTTTGCTCGGCCAATCATCGAACTCCTCCTAAACGGATCCCGTAACGCACGATGACATCGTTCCGATCAGTATCCGAGCACGGTTTTCGATGAGCTACTTTTCATCGGAAAGCGATATCCTTCCGATCAACTTTCCCGATGAAAATAAGCCGAGCATCCAAAATTGATCCTAAATTCATCGGCACGGGACTGCACTGCTCGGAAATCGCTCCAAATCTCATCGTATTTCGAGCAAAACTCATCGGATTTTGCTGCTCGAATTCTGTTTGGCTGATGAGACACATTGGAGCATTTCCCGATGAGAACTAATCGAATCCGATCATCGGCCGATGATAATTTCATCGCGTTTTGATGAATGGCCGATCATCGGCCGATGAGATTATGCTGCTAGGGTCATATGTCTTTTATTTTTGCCCTAATAAAGTGTTTTGTTGTTTCTAAGTTTTGTCAAATTCCAGTCACGGTTTTTTTTTTGTTTTTTTTTCTGTAGCATTAGGATTCTCAGTAATTTTCCGGGGTTTAACTTGCTGTGATATTTCTTTCTTAGTTCTCCGCAATCTTCTTTTATAAGTCTTTGTCAATTTTATTTTTTTAATTTTCTAATTTTACTTGGGGTTCGCGATTAATAATTTCCAGTAGATTGTCATGTATTTTCACAGAAGTTAGTTTTTATTTTTTATTTTTTAACAGCGTAGATGCAACATTATTAAAGCATGAGTTGGGCCACTGAAAATTGAGAAATCATGCATGAAAGTTGCTCGGAAGGAAAAAAAACATACTGTATATTGGCATTCAGCCATAATTTATAGAATACCAAAAACTAATTATATATTTTATGCTAAGAAATGACGTTTATACTTCTGAGTCATTGTTACTAAACATTTTACACATTTTCTGCGAAATAATAAGATTTCGAAATTTTGTCATTTCAAAATTGTATTAGGTTTTCTCAATTGCGTCGTGAAGACAATGCTTCATTGTCTGAGGTCGACAAAATGTAAATAATAATTTTAAATGAATTGCGATGCATTTTTTACGTAAAAGATTGCGCAAAATAAAGTATTGCTTATTTTCGCTGCAGAATTAAGTCATGAATTCTCAGAGATTGTTCTCATTTTATTTAATTAAAAGTTCAACTTCATTCAATGCTTTCGTAAATAAAATGAGCCATTCCGCAAAAAGCGGTCATTTTGTTTTGTTCATGCCTACACAAATAATTTATTATAAAACAAATGATTTTAAAAGATAATGTTTTTTTTTTTGTTTGTTTATGAAAATAAACACAAGTTTTTGAATTTTTAATAACAAAATTTCCTTTATGACACTTTAAAGTTTTAATTTTTAATAAAATGTATGACCTTTTGCAAGCGAGAAAAAATATTCCGTAGAATGACTCAATTGAAATAAACCTTTTCCCCCCTTAACCCTTTAATGCTTAGCGTCCCTTTTTAAGGACGGTCCAAAAAAGGGGCTGAATTTCCCAAAAATGAACATTTCAACCAAATAATAGTGTTCAATGAGTACCTTGGTATTGTTTGAATCTTAACTATTTCACTTTGCCCCACGTTCTCCTATATTTTAAACTAACCAATACTACTTATTATTTCCTATCTCTTAAATTTATCACTTTTCCGATTTGCGCATTCGTAAGATAAGTACTTCGACATGTTTCGGGGCAATACGGTCCTTTTTACGAAGGGGTGAAGTTCCTTCAAAAGGATCGACATTTCTCCTTCCATAATCGTCGATTTTTCACGACGCCTTGACAAGGTCACGCAAAAGATCATTCAAAATAGACCGCCATAAACAGGCGAATAAATCATCTGCTAGATTTCGTCGATTTTTCCTTTGCAGCAGCAGATGCCTTAAGTCTTCGGTCATAAAATGAGGAATATCTATTTGAGGCATCTGTGACACGAAAATTGCAATAACAGAGCGAAAACTTTTATGAGCAATTGTAAAAGCGTCGCAATATTTTGGTCTGCAGCAGGAACATTTTGTAGTCTTTTTGATTTATGCTTTTATTGAGAGATATTTTGGAGACAGATAAAGGCTAAAAGTATTTTGGTTCAGCAAGAAACGTTTGCGTTGAAGAAAGAAACAAAATCAAATGAGTTTGAGAAATAATAGTTTCCGAATTTATTTTATGCACTGATGGTTTAAAATTCAACTCTATTTCATAACATTATAATATCTGTTTTAGCTATCTTATTTTACAGTTTATTGCTGTAAAATTTAGCTGTATTATACTGTAAAAACATAAGTTAAATACTGGCAGCAGAGGTTCCAGTTTAAAACTGTAAAATGCACGGTAATAAACTGTAAAGTCAACAATTTTACAGTTTATTGCTGCAAAAACTAGCAATTTTTACTATTTATTTCCTAAAAATTGGCTGCATTGAACTGTAAAAACAACATTAATTTTTTGCAGTGAAAAAGCTTAATCGGATTCTCGTTCGGGGCCCTTATGTCAAGGGACCCCTTCCAATTGCAACATTTCCACTGCTGGGAATATTGCATTCTCCATTAATTACTCAAATTTTCCGCAGACATTGACCGAGTATCACACTTAGTGTGAGAATGCAAAAAACATTTACTCAAACACTCGTCTGAATCACTCGATTTAAAAGAGGAAACCAGCAAAACACGAAGCCGCCAAAAAGAGGACTTACGATCGCAATTACGGCAACAAAAAAGAAGCAGAAAAGAAATGCAACGCCGGCAAACCCCGAAATAAGTCGATTGTTGTAGCAAACCGAGGTCGTGCGCAAGGAAGGAATTTGCAGGAAGTGATGGGGATTCTTTCTTTTTCGATGGGCATGATTTTGACTAGTTTCTCAGAAATTTAAAGATTAAACAACTCACTAAGGCAAAGCTATGTCTGCGTA
>JAXGGA010021542.1:0-16410 GCA_038373865.1 Uloborus plumipes | reverse complement strand
GCACCAAGTTTTATTTGCTTACCGGTATCCATTGTTCACCATTGCCCAGAGTGTTTTTATTTTTTTAAATGTAACATAGCCCCTTATCCTCCAAGCCCTTTAGCAACCAAATGTAACCTAAAACTGCATTTTTGGAACATATTTTGGAAAATTGCGTAGCACCTCCTATTTTTGCACAAAAATTGCACTTTTTCCGAGAATTAACCCCTCCTAAACCAGAAGCTGGATTCTCCCTTCTATGTAAGTAAAGTCTGGAAAAATAAGCTTTCTTATTTTTTGAAAACTTAGGAATGTTAATTTTTATTATTTCCCAATCCAGTGAAACCTTGCCTGCACGTCAGGTATTATTTTCAAAGTCCTGGCCGAATAGAGTATCTATGTTTAGGAGTTTTGGATCTAGGGTAGGGTCTTAAATAAGGCAGTTGCTTAAAGGTCATTTTTTTCTCGTGATTGCAATTCACAAAACCAGGACTTCCCAAGTTGCAGTATCAGTATTTTTGGTAGCTGCAAATCTTCATATGTAAAAATGAATGTATGTACCTTTTCTATGTTCTTTATAGACAGTGGCGGATCCAGAGGCTCGATTTGGGGGGGGGGGGCGATTTTATCCATGGGCGGTTGGTGCAACAAAAAGTGGGAGGTCAGAAAACGCACGGCCCCCCCCCACCCCCGTGCGTTTTACATGCATGCGGAGATAACATGAAAAAATCAAAAATTAAGCACGCTTTATTAAGTCGATTCTTTCTTTGAACGCATAAATCGATCATTACCAGCATTTTTGATTCAATCGATAATTTTGAAAATTTAGAAAAGTCCAATTCCACTTTCCTCTTGGAAAGGAGTGGGAAGTCGCCTGTCTTGCTCCCCCCCCCCCTGCCCACATATACTAGCCGTGTATGGCTGTATCCTTTCTCTCAGACTCTCAAACGTGCCGGACGCATGGAAGCTGTTTCGATGAGAAGATTTCATCATCCTTTTTTTTTTTGTAACTTTTTTCCCCTTTCTGTCATGGAATTAAAAAGAAATATTATTTCGTTGCAATGTGGAATATTATCAGAACCTAATATGATGTGGTTTTATGGTGCATTTCTCTGAATCTTCTTGTTACTTATATTTTTAGGTAAGAATAATGTCGAGACTTGCAGAAAGAATAAAAACCCATTTCTGAAGCATTTAATTAAGCACATATATTCAGAAATTATGCATGTTTTTAAACTCGGAAAAATAAGTTTAATTTTAAGTACCAAATTTTAAGAAAAAATTTTGCTTCCAAATATGAAAAATTTTGAAATAATAAAAATTGAACTTAAGACAGAATGTGGAAAAGAATTTGTCATAAAATGCAAATCTTTTAAAATTTACAATATGAACTGATTTTAAGATTTCGCATGCTTACTAATACAGACATGAATAAGTCAAAATATTATGTACATATTTCCAAAACTAAAATCACTGAAACAAAAATAAAATTTAAACAGTAATACAGCATTAAACGTTTATACATTTAAAGCTCTTTTTGAGCCTAGAATTTCGTTCAAAACATTTTATTTATGATTTTTTTTGAAAATCAAAGGGGTTTTTGTTTCATCAAAAATTCCTATTCTCATACTGATGCAAAAATATTGCAGTTTTCAAAATTATTATTCGACTTATTCGAATTGAAACTGAAAGCGATTTCATTATTTGCGGTATGAAAATCATTTACAGTATCAGTATTCATGTTAGAATCTTTTAAACTGGACTTACTTGAATCGAAACTAGCGGGATTTTCATTGTTCGCGGAAGATGAAAATATGTTTGCAATATCAGTTTCTGCACTTGCATTTCCTTCACAAATCGAATAGGCATTGTTATTCTTAAAAAAACTATTAATCTTCTGATATTTTTCAGCTTTTACTGCTTCTTCCTTTTTCCTTTTCCGAAACTCTGCACCAGACGGTTTTTTTTTTATTATTCATTTTGATGGAAATTTAGTAAAATATCAATGTATGACTATTTCGTGTGCAATAATAAAGCTAATTAGGTCAGTATATTGAAATAGAATAGACAAGGAAAAAGAGTTCAACTTTGAGCTCTGTAGGTCTGCCGTGATCGCATATTTAAAGCAGACATGGTGGCGGTAATAGCAAGTTTGCTATAATAGCACAGTTATCGTCCGCCTTTTTAATCCAAAATGGCATAAATCAGTTATTGTGACTTCTCAACAAGGTTCTTTATCTGGATTTTTTTTTTTTTTTTCATATTATCTGGCAAATTTCGAGACTGAATAGGAAGGAAGCATTTTTAAAAATAAAGCCTAATATCTATTCAGTTTTGTGTAAACACTAATACTAATGCTGTCTCTTCTCAGCAGATTGAGGCATTAGTGCATTAAGCAAGTAAGTTGCCACCCTTAAGCCAGGCCGCCAACTTACAGCCTTGTACAACTACTGTGCATAATCTTATTTTATTATTCGGTAAAATTCTAGTTTCAGTTGTCAAATTGAATTCCCCCCTCCCAAAAACTGAGTTCAGGCGCCCTTGATCATAGGAGCTCAATTAGAGGTGGATAGGGGGCATGGTTACGTGGCCAAAGCGCACGTGGCCAGAGCGGACAGTGGTCACAGCGGACACGTGAGGGGAGCTGGATGGGCAGAGCGGACATTCTAGCACCTGTTGTGTTATTTCTCTAATCAGTCAAATGTTTATTCAGGACAATTTAAAATATTAGTTAACAGCGTGCGGCCATATTGTTTATGTCACATGGTTCGCCCAGCTTGGCTACTTAGCTTTGGCGAATTTTGAGTCGCCGCAACTGTATTGAAGCCAAATGTGTTGCGCAGCTTATCATTTTGGAAATTGGCCATTTTCTCAGTACAGTACATGTTCGTTCCTGAAGTGTGTATGTCGTTTTATATCGTCGAAAAGCTGATACCACGCGGGGTTGCCGTTAGTTTACATTTGATTGGAGCGCACATCGTAAAATGAATCTTCACTAGTTTGGCGAAAAACTTGAGATGCGTTGCGCATGCGCAGCTTATCATTTTGTAAAATTGCCTTAAAATACTGGTTTAAACTATATTTGTGATTTTTAGAAGTGTTTATTTACTTATTTATCTGCACCCTTCATCTGTTCCATGATGTGGAAAAAATGTGTCCGCTCTGACCACGATGAGTTTCGCAGTGTCCGCTCTGACCACGAAATCTTATGTGTCTGCTCTAGCCACACCACCGGGGGGCATATGTTATGCAGGCGAAGGCAGGGAGGGTGGTGAAATCATTACGTTATACATATGTGAGGTATCGATGCAGATTTCATTCGGAACACCTGGAAGTGACGTTGAATACAGGGAAGAAAAAGTTTTGTGTTATTTTTTCAGAGTGCGCCCCCATACCTCTGGCGCCCCCCCTCCCCCGCGCCGCGGGGGCTGTGTACGCCACTGGCGCTATGTACGCCACTGCGGCTGCTGTTACAAGCATACAGGAATGAAAACACCTCTGAGCTAAAGCAAGCTTTGGAGAAGGGAATAAGCTTCCAATTTCTAGCATTTTTCATTTAAATTTGGAGAATTAACACATAAATTTGAACGTGTTCATAGAAAGAGATCATACAAATTTTGAATATGAAGAAATATTATAATTTCTAATTTCTCAGGAAGTGTTTCAACGAAACATATTTAAATAGGCGTCCCTTAAAAAAAAAAAAAAATCTTTGGGGGGGGGGGCGATCGCCCCAATCGCCCCCCCTGTAGACTCAAAAACTACCCATCTGATTTCTCTAAAAATTTCACAGTGTGTTTGTGTCCTCACTGGGTACATCAAGAGACCAATAAGAAAAAAATCTGACAGGTAGTTCATTTTTATTTCAATTTTAGTTGCAACTTCCACATAAAATCTCTATTTTTTTTAAAGACTTTCCTCCATTTAAATCATTTATTTAGTGCTTCATCTCAACTTCCCCTCGATAGCTAATTTTGGGTTTGATATTGTCTTTGCTTCACGTAGTTTTCTGATTCTTCTCTCAATTCAAAGTAGTTAAGAAATGTTTCTTTCGTGAGTATTCACCCTTGAATATATAATACTGCTGTTTTTATTTTTTCAAAAGTAGAAACATAGTTTTTTTAGAAAATTATCCCAGATAAATAACACATTTTAGTTTGATTTTTCATCGTCCTTCACGCCGATGTAACTAACCACGTCACAAAAAATACATTCTTGGATTTTGCATGTTGCAGTTTAACCCGCGCAATGCCAGGCGTATCCACTAATATTAAATTTTTTAATAAAGCAGTTTTAAGTTGTCTTATTGAAAATTTAGTGTAAGGTTTTAAATGTGTATCTTTTTCGTTAAAAAGACAGGACAAAAATCAATCATTTAATGCTAAAATTTGACTTCTCAAGGGGAAGTTAATTGAATACAGTAAGTTGTAGCAGGAATGGAAAGGGGGCAGGAGCGCCCCAAAGGGACCCCCCTGGGACCTCCCAAAAATTTTCTTCATTTGGCAAATTTAGAGTATTAGTGCAGGACAGCTAATTATAATTGTTTTTAACTTATTTCATGCTAAAATGAAATAGATGAACCTTAAATTGAAAATTCAATATTAATCGTAATCTTTGTAGGAAAATACTCATTTTTAAATGTGTTAAATTTTATAAATTTGTATGCTTATCTCTATCTTAATACTATTATAAATGCGAAAGTTTGGATGTTTGGATGTTTGTTCCTCTTTCACGCAAAAACTACTGAACGGATTTTAATGAAACTTTTACCATAATGTGGCTTATGCATCAGAATAACATATAGGCTATAATTTATAACGATATTCGAAAAAGTTCGATTGGTAGCGCTTTTTCATTCCAATTTAAGGTACATTTTTCGCATAAATCCGCGAAGGCTTCTAGGAAACTAATTCAGTATTTAGTGCATCATCTCAACTCTCTGTCGATAGTAGAATTGCGTGTATCATTTCCGCTTTTCGCATTAAATGTTCAAGGCTTTTCTCAAGTCAAATCAAAAAGTAATTTTTTTCCAGCTTCATGGGTAATATAAAGGCTTTTACATAGACATTGGAAACGAATGCGCGCCAGCAGGCAAACGAGCTTTTACTATGGTTTGTATTTTAAAACATTTTGTAGTCTCAGTTGTAAGTAGAATATTTATCATTAAGACAATGTGTTTTCTATTGTGCTTTGAAACGTGCAAATATTATTTTGTAGAATAAATTGTACTCCTTTATTAGTAGATTGTTCACTGCATCAATTATTTTCTCGAGTTTTGTAAATATGTGTTTTAGAGTATCGGTAACGTAATCGCTTGAAGAGATTGGCAACTGGATTAGGTTCATTATTTTCCAATTTGATGAAGCTTTAAATACAACTTAACGGTATTTCTTAAATATTTTTGCGTTGATTGGTCACTTTCTCTGGGTACTTACAATAGGGCAGTTTCTTAGTATCCGACTGAACTGAAATTTTGCCAAATTTGCTGCAAGATTTCAATAACAGATTCTCCTCGGTTTTTTCAACTGACGCCAGTTTTTGTGCCAAAGACTACGTAATACAGGGCTGCGGAGTCGGAGGAAAAATGGTCGACTCCGACTCCGGGATTTTAAAACTTTCGACTCCGACTCCGACTCCCGACTCCTGCTTTTTTTATTATTTTTTTTACCCACATATGAAGAGGGAAAAACCCTAAACAAAGGTTGAAATATTAAGTCCATTTTTAAAAGTTTCATTTTTATTCATGGTCGTAGCCAGGACTCACTTTAGGGGGGGGGATAGCAAGCTGGGGTATCCCAGTCGGAGGTCATGAGAGGTCATTGTGACCTCTCAAAAAGTTCAATTTTCTCAAGAATTCTCGCAGGTAATTTCACCACATTTACCTCAATTCTCGGAGGTCACTGTGACCTCCCAAAAAGTCCATTTTCTCCAGAGCAAAAGACAAGTGCCGCTCTTGTCATTTGACTCCGTACAAAACTAATCCTTTTCTTGTTAAATGGCCAGACTTTATTTTAACACATTGCATTTTTGCTGCAAAGACCCGCCATTTGAAGCCCTTTTTAATGATCCTAGATGCTTAGGATTTGGATATTGGACGCTGAAAATTTGTATCTGTTAGTTTCAAAGATATGTTTTCACCTCCATAAAATTTCATCCAAATCGGAGGTTGTCGGAGTCGACATGTTTTTCAGCGACTCCGACTCCGACTCCTTTGGTCCAAAATCAGTCCGACTCCGACTCTTCGACTCCGACTCCGACTCCGCAGCCCTGCGTAATAATACTGTTAGAAAATAGGCCCTATTTTGTTCTTGGAGCAATTTCCTAAAAAGCTAGAACGTTTTAAAATTATTTAAACCTACTTTTATGCTTTCCTGCAATGTCCCATTTTATTGATCCGGCGAGCGGAATATCCCCCATTATATTCCAATTGTAATTTATGTGTGTATTTGACCGTCAACACCTACCGTGGAAAATTTATTAGATTTAGAGTGGCAACAGGCCACATGCTCCCGACCGCGAGCTCCGAAGGGAGACATTTTTAGATACCACTGAACTTTCGATATGGAAGCGTGCAGCTTTTTGATGTAACTGATTGTTACCCATCGATGTCTCATTTCTTGTTTCGAATGATTAAGCTTTCTCTGTAAATATGTATATAGTTTTCAATTTAATTAAACAGTTCCTTTTTTAGTTTTAAGCTTATTTTTTCGTGGCAAATTAGAATTCGAAATTCTTGCATGCCATTTTTCCTCATGGTGCATTCGGCACGGGAGCTCGGATTATAATAACTTTGATTCGCTTTATGCGATTTGATGTCACTAAAAGATTCCTCTGGATTAGCACATAGTGCGAAGACTGCAAAGGTAAGCGAAACGCCTTTACTTACCGCTATGGATTTCGAGAAAGCCAAAAAAAATCGTACTGTTCTTAGAACTACAGTAACGAAAATAACAAATACTATTGAGGTTTAATTAAAGTTGACCAAGTAGATGTAGAAACCCTAGACGAACAATTAAACTATTAAATACTAAAGCAGAACTTTGAAGAAAATTGACAATGACATCGAAACGTTATTAGAATTGGAAGAATTTGAAAAAGAACTAATGTCAACATACGAATATGATGAAAAGATTTCAAACGCGATATTTCGCGCTAAAAGAAAGATGAAAGAAATTCAATCCTGTAATACTAACCAAGTGAACACAAGTTTAAACGTAACTGAGACATCGATAAACGAAACAAAACACGTTAAGCTTCCGAAATTGAACATTCAAAAGTTTTACGGAGATTGCACTCAATTTTATTCCTTTTACAATACTTTCAAAGTCTCGATTCACGAGAACCAAACTCTTTCAAAAACTGAAAAATTTAACTATTTAAAAAGTTATTTGGTTGGACCTGCAGCTTATGCAATTGCGGGTTTTGAAATCTCAGATGAAAATTACGATTCGGCACTTCAGATATTAAAAGAACGATTCGGACAAAAAGACGTCATAATTAACAGCCATATGAATAAATTGCTGAACTTAACTCCTGTTTACAAAATCACTGACATTCCAAAGCTAAAAAGACTTCACAACGACATTGAAATTAATGTTAGGTGTCTTTCAACTTTAGGATTAGAATCGAATTCTTATTCTGCAATGTTATTAGCAGTAGTATTGAAAATAATTCCACACGAGTTCGCATTAGAATATAATCGACAAAATGCGAAAAAATCTTGCGTTCCAGATATAAATCAATTCTTAGATTTCTTGCAAAACGAAATAACCACAAGAGAACAAACTTATTTGTTTAGATCAAGGCCAACAGAATTTAGCAGCAAAAATAAAAAATCACAAGAAAATGCTGTCTCCAATTCTACATGCGGTTTTTTGGTTGCTGCAAAAAATAAGAATGAACCTTGCACTGATAAGAAATCTGAAATTTGTGTTTGTTTATTTTGTAAAAAAGAACACGATATTCTCAACTGTCCGTTGAATGTTGAAAAAAAGAAAATGGTATTGAGGAATCAAGACAGATGTTTTTTATGCCTTGGATTTAAACACCGTATAAAAGATTGTTTATCGGGTAGGAATTGCAAGTTTTGTTCCGGTAAACATAATGAAAGTATCTGCTCTAAATTTAACAATTTATCGGATGACAATTCGAAGGAATCTCCTGCTTGCGATGAGGCGGTAAAAGTAATTTCTGCTGTGTCTCACACAGGAAATAAAAATAGGACTCTTTTGCAAACGAGTTATGTGTTTGCAAAAAATGAACACTTGAATTCGAACTGTGGTACGCGCGTTTTACTCGACTGTGCATCAATGCGCAGCTTCATTACGCAGAACATAGCCAATAAATTAAAATGCAAGGTACTAAGACAAGAAAAATTATCAGTGTATACATTTGGAAGCAAAGTTCCGATTGAAAAACATTACGATGTCATCAAACTTACGTTAATCAACAGAAACTTTCCCGAATCGAAAATAGAAATTGAAGCGTTAGTAACAGACGAAATATCTGGATCATGTATTCCTCCCCCGGAAATTAAAGACTTTAATAAAATAAAAATGTTAAAAAATATGACTCTCGCGGATTGTCCAGAAAGCAAAGAACCCATAACAGTTTTAATTGGTGCTGATTATTATTATAATGTTGTAACGGGAAATGTAAAACATTTGAGTAAAACACTAGTTGCAGTTGAAACAATTTTCGGTTGGTGTTTACAAGGTAAAAATAGTGAAAACCACGTCTCGTTAGTAATGAATGTAGTCGTTGAAGATACCTCGATTTCAGAACAAATTCAGAAGTTTTGGGACTTAGAAACTTCAGGTCTTATTGATTCGAAACGGGATACTGACCCTAAAGAAAATGAAATCATAAAACTATTCGAATCTCAAATTAAATATGAAAACAAAAGGTACACAGTGGGATTACCGTGGAAATTAGAAAAGTGGAATTTGGAAGATAATAGGAAGATTGCTGAAGAGAGGTTTTCTAGACTTAGAAAAAGATTCCATAAAAATCCAGAGTTGTATTTTGAATACAAAAGGGTGATAGACGACTATTTGCATCAGAAAATTATTGAACCAGTTATTAACCCGGATAAGGACGACACAGTTAAATTTTATTTGCCCCACAGAGAAGTAATTAGAAAATCGCGTGAGACGAGTAAGCTACGCATTGTTTTTGACGGTAGTTCGCATGACGACAATTGTCTATCATTAAATGACTGTCTTCATGCAGGTCCAAACTTATATTCAGAAATATTTGATATTCTATTGAGATTTCGTTTACATCCCATTGCTTACACCACAGACATGAAGCAAGCGTTCTTACAAATATCTCTTAATGAAGAGGATAGAGATGTAACTCGTTTCTTGTTTACTGATGACCCTTCTGACCAATCTATTCCACCTCAGGTTTATAAGTTTACTCGGGTTCTCTTCGGTATAACTAGCAGTCCATTTTTGTTGGCCGGAATTTTGAAATATCATCTGAAACAGTACACTGACAAATATCCGGAGACTACAAAATTTTTGAACGATAATATTTATGTCGATGATGTTATCGGAAGTCATGTGTCTGTAGAAGAAGCCTTATCCCGCACGTTAGAGTCTATAGACATTTTTGAAGACGCCAGTTTGTCATTACACAAGTGGCGCACTAATTCAATGCCCCTAAGTGAACTGTGGAAGGAATTTGGGGTTATTTCTAGTGATAGTTCCGAACCCTTTAGAGAAGGGAATGTAAGTTACAAAGTTCTAGGAATAGCGTGGGATAACTTGAAGGACATTCTTTATTTTGATGTCGAGGAGTTAGTCAAGTTCGTTTCGAAACGGATAGACACTAAAAGATACGTACTCCAGGTTTTAGGACGCATTTTTGATCCTATCGGAATTTTAGGTCCTTTCACAGTGAGGATTAAATGTTTGATGCAAAAAATCTGGACTTCAGGTTTAGACTGGGATGATAAACTACCCGAAGATTTGAGTTTGTTATGGAGAAACTGGTGCGACGAAGTTTCACAATTGACGGACATTTCTATTCCTCGCCACTACGTTTCCGGAACCCCAGATGGCAAAATTAAAGATCTCGAATTGCATTTCTTTTGTGATGCAAGTATGAAAGCTTTTGGAACTGTGGCCTATTTGCGTGTAACAACTGAAAACGAAAATGTTCGAACGGCATTTGTAGCTTCGAAAAATAGAGTTGCTCCAATGAAATCTCTTACATTGCCTCGACTAGAGCTCATGGCTGCGTTACTCTCGGCAAAATTAAGTTACAATGTTTTGAAAGCCTTGAAACGTGACATTTCGTGTTATTTCTGGTCTGACTCGAAGATAACCATTTTTTGGATAAAAGGAATTCCTGAAAAGTTCAAGATGTTTGTGAAGAATCGGGTTGAAGAAATTCGAAAATTGACTTCCCCTTCAGACTGGTTCTACTGTCCAGGAAAGGTCAATCCCTCAGATGCCTTGTCCAGAGGAACTAAGGCTTCCAAATTGCTAGAAGATCCAACCTGGCTGATGGGACCGCAGTGGCTAAGAAATCCTCCGGAATATTGGCCGAAGTCCGAAAATAATGAAAAAATATGTTCAGAAGAATTGGAATACAGAAAGACATCACATGATATTCTCCAATGTGAATGTATTATTGAAGAAAAGGAAAATCCTATTAACATTACTAAATTTAGTAATATGGAGAAGTTAGTAAGAGTTACAGCTTGGGTGAAGAAGTCCATCATGAAATTTAAAAAGATTTCTAACATATGCGAAACACTGACGACTGAAGAATTATTAGAAGCTGAGAATCATCTTATA
The DNA here is from genome assembly GCA_038373865.1 of Uloborus plumipes. NCBI lineage: Eukaryota > Metazoa > Arthropoda > Arachnida > Araneae > Uloboridae > Uloborus > Uloborus plumipes. The sequence goes on along the minus strand of JAXGGA010021542.1, from coordinate 5,623 downwards.
AGGCTAGAACAGAAGACATTCTTTAAAGAAGAATATGAATCTTTGAAAAATGGAAATCCAGTTCAAAAGAATTCTGATTTGTTTAATTTTTTACCATTCATGGACGAAAATGAAATCGTCAGGCTAGGTGGAAGATTGGAATTTGCTGAGCTATCTGCAGAAGAAAAACATCCCATCATTCTTCCAAAACAGTCCTGGATAACAACTTTAATCACGAGACGAGAACATGAGAAATTGATGCACGGTGGAACAGCTTGCACACTAGCTAGGATTAGAAAACGTTTTTGGATTCCAAAAGGACGGCAATTGGTAAAGAGCGTCATCAAGAAGTGTCTGATTTGCCAAAAATATCTTGCGAAGGCTGGTAATCAAGTTACAGCTCCTTTACCATTTGACAGAAGTAACACGTCACCACCTTTCTCAATTTGTGGGTTAGATTTTATAGGGCCAATTTATGTGAAAAATTTTAAAGAAGTTCAGAAGTCCTATATAGTTTTGTTTACATGTGCGATCACAAGATCTATTCACCTCGAACTCGTAAGTGATATGACTACTGACTCCTTCTTATTGGCACTTCGGAGATTTTTAGCAAGAAGAGGGAACTGTAAAATAATATATTCAGATAATGCGAAAACCTTCAAAAGGGCTAAAAAGGAAATTGAAGATTTATCGAAAATTATCTCAGACAAATTGCTTTTGGAATTTCTCACTAAAGAAAGAATAGTCTGGAAAAATATCGTTGAAAGAGCCGCATGGTGGGGAGGGTTTTACGAGCGTTTGGTGAAATCTGTTAAAGATTGCCTGCGGAAATGTATAGGGAAAGCTTTGTTGAAATTTGAAGAGATGTCAACCTTGCTTGCCGAAGTGGAAACTGTCCTCAACATGCGACCTCTTACTTACGTCTATAATTAAAATAATGAACCGATGCCTTTAACACCCATGCATTTCTTGAATTTCGGTCGTGAACCCCAGTATCCTATTCATTTTGCCGAAATAGTAGAAAATGAGTCTAAACGATCTTCACTCCTAAAACGGAAAAAATATCAATCTCTTCTTCTTAAACAGTTATGGATAAAATGGAAACAGCAATATTTACTTGATCTTAGAACAGCTCACTCTTTGGATAACCCAAACAAACAACCGGCACTTAAAATAGGAGATGTTGTTCTTGTCGAAGGTGATTCCAAAAATAAGCTACTTTGGAAACTAGGAAAAATTGAAAAAGTATTTCTCGGACGGGATAGCAATGTACGCTCATACGAAGTTAAAACATCATCCGGACTTTTACGTAGAACAATTCAGCATTTGTATCCCTTGGAAGCCTGATGGTTATTAGAACTGGACTTTATGAACTAGTTCAAAATTAACTTTTATTATTTATGTTGATAAGTTTCACTAATTTGAAATTGGTTTGATTTTTGCATATTTATTGATTGATATTTGTATTTTTTGAATTTACTATTTGTAATTTATGTATCAGTTGAAGTAATTGATGAACTCCTTTTGGAGTTCATGGTGGGGAGTGTGTGGAAAATTTATTAGATTTAGAATGGCAACAGTCCACATGCTCCCGACCGCGAGCTCCTAAAGGAGACACACATTTTTAGATACCACTGAACTTTCGATAGAAGCGTGCAGCTTTCTGATGTAACAGATTGTTACCCATCGATGTCCCATTTCTTGTTTCGAATGATGAAGTTTTCTCTGTAAAAATGTACATAGTTTTTCAAATTAAACAGTTCCTTTTTTAAGTTTTAAGTTTATTTTTTCGTGGAATTAGAACTTCGAAGTTTTGCACGCCAGTTTTTCTTCACCTACGAAGTGACATGACGTACGAGCTAAAGTGTTGAGTAACTTTTTGGCTGAATTTAAATGAAAACAATACCGAATATATTTCAACAGTTAAAGCTCAAGTGTTGAGTTGTTTTTTTTTTCGGATTGGTATTTGTCAAAGTTAGCTATGCTAATGAGGGGTACGTCATGGTCGCTACGTGGGGTTGACTGTAATCATAAATACGTGTTCCATGCATTTCACTGGGCTTCTTATCATTTTTACTGTCACTGCAGTTAGACGGTTGATGCTGTGATTGCATCGGGGAGTTTGATATGCTCCGTATTTGATTTAGTTTTCCACTCAGAGGAAGTGGATAGAATTTAATCATGTAAAAGTTTTTTCGTTCACCCTGCCATAAGGGGCAGGGGTGTTCCTGGAGTTCGACCCTGTTTTTAAAGTTTTGAAACCACGTGCTTCGGTTGAAGCTTGATGATGTTCATCCATTTTGATGCGAGGCTTAGGCCTACTACGATGTGATCCTGAGGCGTACTTGCGCGGCCATGAGGCGGCCGGATCCTGTGTCGTCTGACTGAGGCTCGGCCATGCGGCGGCCTGATGTTCTTCCGAAGGGTTCTTCAAGAACTGATGGAGCCTATTTTTCTTGAATGGATTGCTTGTGGTATCCCTGCTGTGTTCACTTCGTCCACTAAAATCGTCGACAAGTGTTTGTGATTCTGCAGGAGGGAACCATTGTTTTGATGCCTTTTTTCGGTGAATGATTTTCCCTGTGGTATGAACTTTCATGTTAATTTACCGGGACATTATCATCTTCATGGCATTTTTTTCTCAAGGGTGGACTTATCATGTCAGTGAACTCTCTTTTTGGAACCAGAACGATGTTTTTGTATTTTGAATGTATTTGGGGGGTTTTTTATTGTCAAAATTGTTTTGGGTGTGTCAAACTTAATATTTTATATTTACCGTTTACATTTGTTTGAATAAATTGTTATTTATTTTTAAAATGAATTTCATGTATTCTTTTCTACCGAGCAGAACCATTCCACATTTTCTGTTGGTCGGAGGGGGTGGCCCGGTCTTGGTTTATTTTTACCGATTCCGGGTCGTCGCCGTTCCAGCTGGCCAACAAATACTTTACTTTTTACACGACATAACCAAAATAAAACAATTATTACCTGATATTTATCGACTGGCGGCAAAATCTCAATCATCGATATAATACTCCCACATTTGAAAAGTTAGAGTATTATATCGATGATTGAGATTTTGCCGCAGTCGATAAATATCAGATAATAATTGTTTTATTTTGGTTATGTTGTGTAAAACGTAAAGTATTATTACGCATTTGGTGCTCCTCTAACTTACCCCCCCTTGGCAATATTTGAAAAAAATCGCCAATCATACGGCGATACATTTTTGTGTATGGTACAATGATGACGTTATTGGATGATTTGGAATGAGCTATGGAACGTGGCAACCCTTCAACTACGTCACTTTAACTTGTTTGTGTTGTGGTGCCGAAAATGGGAAGGAGTGTTGCTTTTTATTTTTTTCGCGTTGTATCTAAAGAAAAAACGTATTACTGTTTTTTTTTTTTCAAAACTATTTACAGTAGTTGTTTGTCCGTATTGGCGCCTAAGAAAATATGAGTGTTTGCAAGTGATAAGTGAATGGTGGGTGTTAACAAATGTTAGAAAGCGCGCCATTTTTTTGAGTGCTAGATTAGCGGTATTTTCACTATTGTGTGTTGTAGCCTAAGAAAATGTGAGTGTTTGCAAGTGTTAAGTGAATGAGGGGTGTTAACAACTGTTAGAAAGTGCGCCATTTTTTGAGTGCTCGATTAGCGGTATTTTCGCTGTTATGTGTTGTAGGAAGTGAAATCTTTGTGCTTTGGAAGTAGGGAGATGAACTATTTAGTGTTGTGTCAGTATGTGTCGTAGTTAGCAGTTGTCATCTGTTGTATCGGCACATCCTAAGCAATACAAAGGTGAGTTCATATTTGGCTGTTTTGTTCAAAAATTGTTAACATGAAATATTGAGGTTCATTTTTACGGAAATCTTGCAAATTGAACGAAACCCCGTACTTTATGCTACTTATTTATTTCCTTAGCAACATATGGAAAAATAAATTTGTGTAGTTTAATAATATTTTTATAGCGTTTTTATTTATAAAAGCGTTAATTTTATGTACTGAATAACTAAAATAAGCCACCTCTGGTACTTTTGAAAAATATAAAGCGTCATTTTATAGAAAATTTTATAAGCAAATTTGAAACATGATAGAAAATAAATTGATGGTTGTTTGCGACGTACTTAGGAGACGTTTTTACTATTCATATATCGAAATTTGAGGAACTTTTCAAATTGTTTTGACTTTACATTGACAAAATCTTTTAGTGCGACATATGTTTGAAAAGTTATTGATTTTGTTGTTGGCTAGTTTTTATTTACTATGCTACTATAGAAATAAGGAATCTTTGCTACTTTAAAAAACAAATATTGTTATTTTTCTGCAAATGTAATCTATACAGTATTATTGCAGCGCTTATTCGCTGCATTTCATGCAGTTGTAGTACGTTGTTTTATTATGAACCATAGATATTTTAGGTAAAATAAGGTACAGAATCTTTATTGTTTAGTAATATTTGCTTGTGTAAATGTTACTAATTAAACAAAATTACCAACAATGTTTTTGTTGGGTTGTTTTGTTGATTTTGAAGCGTATATTTGCAATAACTTTGCAGTATAGTATTGAGTGTGATTTTTTACTGTGCTGACTTTCGTATACATGTGAGAAATCACTGTTATCTGATAAACGTTTGTATTCTTCATTTGTTGAAATTGAGGATTTTTGATATTTCCTTTTCGACTATAATAGTGTTGTACATTTTTTATGTCAATATGAATTTTTCTGTTGGTGCCAAAAGAGCATCGCTAAAAATGTTGTACGATGTTTTTTGTCGTACATCGAAGTCTTGGCGATGATTTTTTGGCGCCAACAGGAAAAAGTCGCCAAGAGGGGGGTAAGTCAGATTTGTTCCCAATAGTATCTCAACATTTGATTTCCATTTCTCTGTGACAAAAATTAGTGACATAATAATACTTAATGTATTTTCATAAAAGTAAGGAGGGGAGCAAAATTATCCTAGGTATCCCAAAACAGTTACGCAAAAATTTGGCAACATTTTAAAAATTGTCAAAGCGGTGTGTTTTGAGTTCTTTCAGCTCAGGGATAAAAAACTAAGGTGAGTATATAAATTGTTTCTCAATATTACTGACCCAGGCAACGCCGGGTATTTTTGCTAGTTTTTCTATATATTCAAAATGGAAAAAAAATTGACCATTTTGAGACAACAAATTTGAAATTTTGAGCTTTTTAAAATTTCAAAACTCCGTCTATGTGAATTCTAGTGCATCAAGGAGCCTCTGTGCCAAGTTTGATGAAAATCCGACAAAAACTGTCTATGTCTAACAAAGGAGCAAACATACAAACAAGCATATAACATGGAATTTTAGATGCTTGTCCTCACTTCTCTCCCGACGCAATCGACTCTAATGAAGAATTGAGCAATGTGTTCCGCCCCTATGAAAATGTTTCATAACATTTGAATTGAAGTGTGTTTTAGAGTTCAAGATTAGTGGTTCTATGTATTTCATTTTTGCCCAAGAATTTCCAATTTAACGTTGGAAGATTTTTTTTTCTTTCCGGGTCATTTTTTTTTTTTAAATTTCACAAAAAGAGAAACAATTTACAATGTACAAATATTTTATAATGAAATGTGTTGGAAATTGTAGAATCATGTGAATTAACTACAGACACCATTAGTATTG
>JAXGGA010021541.1:0-16410 GCA_038373865.1 Uloborus plumipes | reverse complement strand
GCCCATGAAATTTGGCAATGTTTCTCCCAGTAGTTCACGCGTTAGATGGCTCCAAACAGCTCACGTTATTTTATAACCACACTGTATATTTATCAGGTATTTTGATATACTCTCTCTCACTTGCAATGAAAATTGCTGCTCAAAGCTGTATCCAAACCACTTGGTAGTAACATGTGAGATAATTGATTCTAGTCGCAAGTATTATCAGAGGCTTGTGGTGCTAGGCCTTTCTTTTTCTCTTTTCGCCGAGGACTGCACCTCGTATAAAGATTACTCACGTGCACCAGAACGCATGTAAAATGCAATTGAATCGTTTATTTCGAAAAGGTAACATCTCTATTTTGATCTCCTCTGTCTCTTTAGAAAATTAAACAGCGCAAGGTTATGTTTTTTAATGTCATAATCAATGAAAAAATGCCTTTAGTTAAGTACACAATTACTGAAATAATTTACCAAATAACCATTGATTATGACATTCAAAAATATAACCGTGCGCTGTTTAATTTTCTAAAGAGACAGAGGAGATCAAAATAGAGATGTTACCTTTTCGAAATAAACGATTCAATTATATTTAAACTTTGTTTCACTAGACGACATGGGAAAGTACGGGAAAGGAAAGAACATTACAAACCAAAAGCTGTTCATTTTACCTCTGCGTAACACATTTTTTTAGTAATAGAGAGGTTATTTACTTAGTTATGTTTCAAATATTAAAGTTGATGACAATATATGAAGAGTTTATATAATAAAAACATTTATTAACACTATTCACAATTTAAACGAGAAAAAATCTAGCAAAAAATCGCTGAAATTAAAAATATTGTACCTGATCGCAAAATTTAAAATCTTATTCTATTTTTTCACTAATGCAAAAACTCAAATTTTGTCGCTTCGAGTTAAAAAGGATGATCGTATCTCATTTTCAAGGCTTATCTCCATCAGTTGTCATCAGTATATCAGTACTATATGCTTAGTTTATCAATATGAAATCCAAAACCGATTTCCTGTCATTTGTCTCCAAACAATCATTCATACTACGGAATACGATAATGAGTTGTTTTTAAAGTTTTCAGACTGTAGTTCTAATTCCTAATGTTGAACATAACAAATGGCAACATTCATTAGCGTAACATTTAATAGCGAAAATTACTTTCTAATATTAAACAGAACAAAGGGCAACATTCATTAGCTTAACATTTATTGGTAAAAATTACTTTCTAATGGCTTACATTGATACGTTACTTTTCATAAAAAATAGCTTTAACTTTTTCATAAATAATTTGCAGTAAATGGCATTCGTGCTAAATTATAGTTAATTGAAAATATTCGTTGTTTGGTCAACTGAAATGCAGCGAATGCAACTACCAGCAGTTAAAATAAAGTAGTTTAATAATAATTTATTGTTATAAATTAATTCAAAAAGGAATTATCTAAAGCAACGGAGACCATGTAATAAAGCAAAAACTGAGAAATGCATGGGCATCATTAAATTCGTGCTCAACTGTGACACCGTAATGAAGATACTATAGTATAGTTTTTCTTTCTCCGATAATTCATGGATTCTAATGTAGTTTTTATGCATGTGTGGGCGTAAGCTATGTAGGTCCATTAATCACTGAGATTAAAATCAGAACCTAACAAAAGACCCTCTTTATACGAAGCAAATAATAAGATTTTAGTTTAGATTTGACGATTATATATCAGTCTTGTTTGAAAGCAACGAAAAGAATGCTAAGCAGCAAATTAATGATATATTTCTTATAAACTATTGCTGTTTCATTCATACTTCTTTGTTAGTGTTTATGTATATATTTAGATCGATAATTAACTGCTTTTTTTTCATTTCTTACTTGAAGATAATAATGACAATTATTTTCGAGATGAGCAGTGTCTGTACCAGTGGATGGACCATCAGACAAAGTCAGAAAATCAGCGGGTCTGTTCTGTGGTTGGTCGTCGCAATTGATATGGGTACAGATGTATTGTTGCTGCCAATTATGATGGGTTCTCTTCAATTCTAAATTATACCTAATCTACTGAAGATAAAGTACAATTCACCCCTATTATTTGCCTCACACGCAGCTCTCTCTCTCCTCTCTTCTTGTGCCTCAAATCCTTACTCTGTACAGAAAAGCGTCACAAATGCAAGTCTAAAACATCATATAATCATCGTCTGCAAACTGTACTTTGTAGGTTTTCTTACTCTGACTTTGAATAGAAATGAAATATTTGTTAAAAAAATACATTGTTTTTTTTTTACTGTCAATACTGCTTATTTAATTATATTTAGGACTAGGAACTATTTCTTTAATACATTTCAAAAGGTGAGTAGTTAAATCCATTTTAAAGTCGCTGTCTACTGATCATACTTGAAAAAATAATATATTTTTGCTCCACACTTCTTTAACCAACTAAAACTGGATTTTCACATTATGTCAGATTTACTAATTTAACTAAATTAATTACTTTAAATGCACAAATTTAACAGTTACATATAAACGTTTCTAGAAAAAGTTCAAATCGAATGTTTAATATAATTCTTAAAATATTCATGGCTTTCAAAGAAACTTTAAACCTGAATTGATTTCTAAGTGTTTCAGTTGAAAGATTGATTCTTTTCTCAGGAAGAATTGGAGAGCTGGGAAATAAACGCACTTAAAATAAAGGAAATAGGATGTATTGATTGAGAATTTTTTACTGCCTACTAGTGACAATTGTTTAAATAAATTTTACTCTTACTTTAGAAAAGTAAACCAAGTACAATCTATTAAATTATTTACGCACATTTTTTTCATTCGAAGATTTCAGCTTGAGTTTTACAGTTGGGTACGTTAATTTTCTACTTCAAGCTGTAATGTATATCTATGGCGTAAAAAAGATTTGGCTTGACTTATTTTTGAAAGATATTTATAACATCTGTATGTCAGCACAATCCTATGTTCATTCCCTATGCAATGATAGAGGACCACTAATAAAGAATAGCCTTGATAAATAAAATCAAACGAATATGTCAGTAAAAAATAAACAACGTTACGAAGCAAGTTATTCCAGTAGTAAGAAAGATTGGGTTTGACATCGCGGCAAAAAAAATACATGTCTTTAAAATTGCATAATCTATATAGTTGTCTAAAGTTAGTTAATAAATATATTTATCGAACATATATTGTAAAAAATAAATAAATAAATAAAAACGCATTTACTTAAAAAGGATGTAGGCTCAAGGCATCTTTAAAGACTGCTACGGTCGCTTCAATTTCGAACACAACATACTTTTCATATTGCTTACATTTAGAATACATTTGACAAGTTTTTCAACAAAATTTATTCTATACCTACTTGTTAATGCTTGTTTAAGTATTTGATGTTATTACCAAACCTCTCTGCACGAAATATCTGGATGGGTATTATGTACAATTGAGTTTTATAAGGACTTATATTCGCCATATCCATTCATTTAAGGTATCGGTGATTGTCAAATCATAAGGTATATATTCAATAGGTGTATATTCATACATTCATTATTAGGTTATTTTAAACCATTTTACAGTAAATGTCTTAAACGAAAAACGGCTTTATGGTACTTGTACCCAATTTCGACCGTGCTCGCAATATGAACACCTCGAATATAACAATATAACCTCGAATATAACCTCGAAAGTAACAATTTCGATCTAAAGGTTTTGCTGCATGTCTATAAAGAAAAATAGTTAAAAACATCATTGAGCATTTAAAGTGCAAAAAAAATGCGTTGTTCGCATTTTAAAGGAAATATGTTTCTTTGTGGGTGTGCTGATTGTAATTACAACTAAGTTTAAATTCTAATTAGATCTGGTAAGATTACTTTACATATTGAAGAGTGGAGTGTTTGAGAAAACTGATAAAACACACTCTCAATTGCTATGGCATTTATTGCCTCATACTTTTTTTTTTTGTTGTTGTTCATTTACAAAAATATTCGGTTGTAGTACTACTGAGTTAAATTATTAAAAATGTTTGATATTTTTGTCACTTTAAATCTATCAGTAAATTCAATTCGTTAAAATGAAGATACTTTTTTTAGATCTATTTTTCAGTCTATTTAATCAAGTAAATTTGAGCCCGTCTCCGTTCTTTTAATTCAGTTCAAGCAAATGACGTTCAGTTCCTGGATGAAACTATTTGATTAATTTTTCACAAGTGTAGTCAATCGATAGCAAGAATATCAGGAAGAAGTGAATCAGATGCATGGCCGAGCGTGTAATTCATTTGATCTTCAAAGAGACAGAGCCCCGGTGTAGTCTAAGAATTATTTTTCTGTCTGGCGAAGGGAAAAGGATAGCTATTCCAAAGTAGTTATTTTTGCTCAGGTTAAAATTAGCATTTCTATGAGTTTAGTCAGTAAGGCAGCATTAGATTCGTTTCAGTAGTCATTTGTAAATATTTTAGTAGATGAATGTAGGACAAAGTGAAATGGAAAAGTATATTCTCTGTATTAACGCTACTTATCTGGCAATAGTTAGAGTGAAAATCTGGCAATAGATTTTGAGAGTTTTAAATTTTTCAAATAAAACCAGTTATCTAGTTTTTTTGAATTCAAGTCCATTCATCAGTTTAAAAGCTTTATTTTTTCAGCACATACTTGTTCAAAAATGTTTTTAGATTATATTATTAATAGTTTCAATATTTTTTGCAGATTATAGGTAAATATAAGCTATTATATCTCTGTCCCTCTACTTTTTTCTTAAAAATGAGGATAGGAAACGAGTAACTATGAATTTCAAAACGTTTCTGCTCAAATAATTTTCAAGACTCAATGAACGAAAAACGTATTTAGTTTCATTAATAAACTTAATAAACAAAAATGAAATCTAAAAATGTTTTTTTTTTTTTAAACTCTGAAGGCAATTTCTATAAGTTTGGTTTGCACTAAAAAGTAGAAAATTCAATAAGTATTTGATTTCTTGATTATATCCTTCAAAACTGCAGTTAAGGTTAATTAATAGCTTAATATTTTGGTTAATTTTAAATTAAATAAGAAGAAAGGACTTATGCAATGCTCAACTATTTTTTCAAGTGTTTATAAACATGTATAAGCATGGAAAAGCTTTGACAATTTTTATAAGTCCTGCAACATAAACACAAATCAAGAGATCTACAGAGAGTTCGTGGTTGGAAATAGTGTTGATTAGTTTTGTTGACCAACGTTAAAAAGAGAGAGCATAGAACGGTTTTCCTGTTTACCAAAACTATTATGTTTCGCAAAGTAATGCAATGGTTTACAAAGAAAAAAGAAAGAAATGTATGTGAATGTTTTAAGTAAACAATCAGTGCTGTTTAAATATTAGTGTCTTAGATTGCTTAATGCCATAGTATCATAACATTTGTACACTTTTCGCACTAGGAGTAACTTGTAGACATTAAAACGTTGATAAAACAGAAAAAAGAAACAGTCTATGAAATCAGGATTTCCATTTGACCAAAATTAGTGCTAAATGTTTTTGTTAGATATGGGTGCAAGGGGGGGCTGAAAGTAAACAATATGTTCGTCTAACACATTGACGTAGTTATTATAATTAATGCAAGGGGGCGAGCGGTCATAATTTTATGAAATATATGAACAATAACGATCTTTAATTCAAACAAAATGCAGTAGACTGACAACCGGTCATTCTACTGATAGGGCGATATATTCCCATCGCATTTTCTGCACGACACCTTAAATCTTTGAGCTCGAATATCATTTCGAATTTTAATCGCAAATATTTCAAAGCTTATGGGTTGAAATTATTTATAAGGGAGATTGTTTTCCCAAAAATAAGTAAGTGGACCTAAAGTCCGTAAGAAAAATAGGTTTGTATTGCTTCACTATTTTTCATCGCTTTAAACTTTTATTATCTAAACTGTGCAACTCATGTTGAGAATTTTTGCAACTGAAAGTATGCATATAGGATGAATGATTGAGAAAATAAAGGTATTTGAAGTTAAAATTTAGCACCGTGTATTTGTACTGCAATATATTATATTTTCAAGCAATACTTTTGGATTTATGCGAATAGAAAAATTAAAAACACTAAACGAACCATCTTACATGCTAAACAGACCCATTTTATTGCGTAAAATAAATCTTGAGTTTTAATAAATAACCAAAATGTATACGAAAACTGGGCCTGAAGTTGTACACCGCTAAAAATGTATTATGATGACGATAACTGAATCATCGTACAGAAAACCAGCATTCTTATAGAAATAAAGAGGTGCGTATACAATCTGCTAAAATACCTATTTATATACTTTTCTATCCTACAAGAGTGGTTTCGTCTTTATATCATGAGGCACGCAAGCATGTTGTACTAAAGCTTATTTATACCTTGGGTTATTTCTCAGAAAATGAAATCGAAAATATAAAAATACTGCTCAAAATGCCTCATTTTTGAAAAGCTATGATGAAAGCTATAGATTTATGGTTTGAATTCTAATTTTCAATGAAAATTTGTCCTCATTCGTAAAAACAATATAAATATTTGACAGTTTATTTTTCCGGTTTTCTGCAGTTTACAATTGTTTGCTTTAGTTTTACTACAGCAATTTCATAAATAAATATCCATTTGTCTTTCCAGAAAAAAAATGTTGCTGATAAATTTTAATCCAAAAATATTGCCTGTTGAATAATTTATTTAGAGAATCAAGCAAAATACAACGAAGTTACTATTTTTAAAAGCTCATATTTATTTTTCTACATTCTATTTCAAGCAGTTTTTAGCTCAAAGCATTTTGCACTGCTGTAATTTCATATGACTCTTTAAGTAAAGTCATCCAATATGACCTCACTTATAAATATTCTATGTATTTTTCTTTTTTGTCCAACATCAGCGGAGAACATCGACAATAGTTGTCAAAGAGTTGGTGCTTTGTAAAGTGACAAGAAACAGTGGTCTGGGTTGCAGTTGTGGAGGTCATAATATGTGTTTCTCCATATTAGACTTTTTATATATTTTTACTGAGTAACGGTAAAAACAGTTTTAATAACCTTTCAAAAAGGTGATATGCCCAAGTTTATCAACGGGTTATTTGGTCAACTAATGACACAAAAGGGGAGTACTCTCCATATTACACAGAAGTGTATAAGATTGTTGCACCAACAATTTTCAATTTCAGACCAGAAACAGTGGTCTGGGTTGCAATTGTGGAGATCATATGTGTTTCTCTATTGTAGACTTTTTATACATTTTTTACTGCGTAACGGTAAGAACATCCATTTTCATTATTTAGTTTTTGCATACTTGATATAGTCTGGCTATTAGGAGTAGTTTAAACAACCTTGCCATAAAGGTTATATACCCAAGTTGATCAACGGGTTATTTGGCCAACTAATTACACAAAAGGGGAATACTCCCCATGTTACAAGTGTATATGATTGTTTCACCAACAATTTTCAATGTGCAGTCAAATACGCAAGTTTTGAAAACAAAATAGTGCTAAACGCCGAAAGTATGAGATAAAATCTGATAAAATTTAATTTTTGTAATTTGAAGTTAATTTTAATTTTGATTTCGTTACTCAAATAATGACTGACATTATTTTAGCAAACTACTACCACTTTCCTCAATTATAAGAAGTTTTATAATGTGATTTTAAGTGGAACATGTATCCTGGTGGATTGAGGAACATTATCTGGGGTAGCAATTTTGTTTTTTACTAATGAAAAATTTATTTTGGATTAGTTAGTGCAAACTACAACAAAATACATCAAGGACAAGTATTATGCATTATTTTCTATTTCTCATTAACACAGCGGTTTTTTATAAATGTTTCCGCTAAGGTTGGGCGTGGTAACTCTACTTACTTATATATAAACACATATATCTATATAAATCAATTCAATATGTTTTGCTGCAGATGTTATGTTTGTGACAGAGGAGTTATTGGGAAAATTCCGGTTGCTATGAATGCGAAATCAATTACCATTGATTGACAAGTATTTATCGGATGCACATTCTTGAGTGTTGTGTTAATGACAAGCATTGCCATACGTGATGTATGGCGATGTAGTTATACCGCGGTTGCAACCGGAGGACTCATAATTGGATAGTATTCCAGGAATTATTATACGAGTACGTTTTCATATTTTAGTCTCATCGAGATAGTAATTTGTAGTTAATTATGTATTCGTTGAAACCTTAGAAGTTTAGTGTAAGTTTGAATTTACTAGATATAGCTAGACGTTAATTTTTTCTACCAAAAAATTGCAATAAGAAAATATGTATAATTTTCTTTGCGTTATTCAAGTTCATTTTACACCATAAAGATAGTATCTGTGTGAAAACATTGGGTAGAAGTTATAAATGAATATTGTTGCATAGCCAGTAAAAATTTCTTGGACATTTTCTTAGCGGCGATATAAGTTTTTTAATCGACGAAAATGAGTATGAAGAAAATATGATGAAAACATATTTTTATTCGTCAAAAGCAGCACCGTATTAAAACATAATAGGTAAAATAAGTCGTTTACTAATACTTTCTAGCAAAACTGTATATTTAATTAACCCCATTGGCCCCCTCTTCCCTCCGATCCCTTCTAAATTAACTTAGCCCCAAACTGGGAGAAGTGTAATTTCTGAACAGCTTGAATATAATTGGCAGTATTCCCAAACATGGATTGGGACATTGGGTTCGGCTCGTTTTTGCAACTAAGAATTCGCATCGCAAGGACGACTGACGTATTTGTTTTCTAATTTTTCCAAAAAAATGTGTATTCTTTTTAATTTATTATTTCAAATGCTTATATTATCTTTTACATATTGAATGAAGAAAATTTTTGAGTAAGGTTTGAAGGATTTTCATCATTTTTTTTTTAAATGATTTTTTTTTTCTAAACGTATGTTTGGAAAACCTGACTTACCATAACTCTTTATTTTTGTTCAACTGCAAAAATGAAAATTCGTTTGTTAGATACTATTAAACATATTACTCTGTATACCAAATAAAAATATTTTTGGAAAACTTTCATAATTTCGACTAAATGAATTTTAAAAAAAATTCGTAAACCAGGAAGTTAAAAGCTATGGCTAAACAGGTATTTTTCAGTTTTCTCATAGGGTTCCTTGTCCATTCCAGATTTATGACTGACTTTAATATAATGGATCTTCAATTTCATTACACGTTAACTTTAGGAGGGTTACTGATTTTTAACAGGAAACTTTATTGCCCTTTTTTTATTCTTCTTTTTTAATTTATTTATTGATGTATTTAGATATGTTATTGACAGAAGTTACACACACTAGCAGCTCATTGTTTACCAGAAATGCTTCAAAATTATTATTATTGTTCTGTTTCTTACTGTGTTAAAAATTTTATTTGTAAAAGAACAGCAAATTGTTCACCAATTCCTACAAATTGATAAAGGCTTGCCCAAAATGTATTTTGACAAAATTCATGTTATCTTCATGGAGAACCTCAATAAAAAAATCTGAAACCCTTTCCCATTTTAAGCGATACGCCGCTTAACTTCCTATTTCTCACAAGCAATTAAGCGTAAAGTCCTTTATTCACTGAATCAAAAGTGATGTAGTGCTAAAATTCTGGACAAGTAACATCAATAGATTACTCTCATGAGTAAGAGTTTATCAGGCGATTGGCTACGAAACTATTTTTTGAAGACCTGGTACATGTTCACCGTAGCAGAAGTTTGAACATTCTTTCGTAAACCCTTAAGCGGGTGTTTTTTTCTTCCTTATCTTTTCACTAATAAATTGGTAGGTTTTTTTTTCTGGTGCTAGACTTTTAACTATTTGTAGTTCGACCTAACTTAACGTGTCAGCATTGGAAAGTTTAGGTAGATCCTAATCACACAACCGCAAAATTGCCGGGATAGGTTTTTTTCATCTATGCTTATAGTGTCTTAAAATAAACTCAGAAAGACTTTGAAAGATATTTTATTATATTCGTGGCGTAAAAAAGTAAAGGAATACTAAATTCAAGTTGAGGCTTATGGAAATCGGTTGCAGGAAATAAAATTTTAGGTTAAGCAGCAACTAGGTTTAATTTACAATGTGTTTAAATTATCTTTATGAAAAAAAGCACCTGAAATCCACATTTTCAAACACATGTTTTTTTACACAGTATTTAAGAATCTGAAAACTATGTACTGCGATATGAATAGCACTAAAAGCTTCACTGTTGGTACGCAAACACTCAGAAAAATGTTAAAGCACACCTTACACAATTGGTAACCACAACAAGTAACTTTAATTCATTTAAGTTTCTCTAAACTCTAGAAAATTTTAGATTTTCTAGTAAGGATTGAATTTCTCTTGTTTAGATGCTCAGCAGCGTCCTCGGGACTAATTCTATTAGTATTTAAATGGTTATAAAACATTTTAGTATGTTTGTCACAAAAAATTGTTTAAAGGTAGTTAAGAAACACATAATCGATGTTCGTACTCCACTCAACACTCGGTAAGTTTACACTCGACAGCGGGAGTGAGTCCAAACCTATGAAAGCTAAAGAGCAAATTTCATACTTAGTTTCTATTTTATGGGAGCAACTAGACATACATGCAAAATGCAACGACAAAGTTTTATTATAGCAATGTAGAACAATTTTTAGGCATCTAAAATGCATCTAATAGCAAAATAATCGTTTTGCTTGTTTTACTGAAACAAAATGCTCAAGCAGTCCAGAAGAAAACACTAAATGATTATTTTCATTTACTTGAAAGAAAACAACTAATGTAAACTAAGAAAATTTAAAATTCAAAACAAATGAAAAAGTACACGTTTTACTTTTAAATTAAAAAAAAAATCTTCATTTATTTCTTATCCAAAATAAAAAGGAAAAGAAGGAAAAAGGAGGGAAGAAAAAAAGGGGGAAAAGAAAGGAAATCCGAAAAACTTTGTGGTTCCATTGCATTTAACAAAGAGAAAAATGTCACAAAATGATTAAAATGACATCTCATTAGCAAACTTTTTGTTACAATACTTTACGGAAGAGTACATACTTCCTTATTCGATTTCATTTTACTTTTTTCAGTAAAAATTGTCTTAGAAAATTTAGCATTCAATTTTTTTTACAAAAACTCAAAGACTGAAAAGTCAAAAAATTATCAGTTTTCAGAGTTTACTTATTTTGCATTATTTTCAACTTATTTAAAAACGATATCTTCTGCTACATTCAGAACTTAATGATTAACGAAATATGAGCCCCAAATGGTTTTTTACAGCTCCCTCAGCAAAATCAATTGCATAAGGCCACACTAAACTTTTAACGAACCTGTCTTAAAATCATACCTATCTCCGAATGCATTTCCATTTCTATCATGAAACGCAATTCCGCGAAACTGATAATAGGACTGATGAAAGAAGTGGAGATCATAAGTTCTGGAATTAAAGTTTAGCTACTAAATCCGAGGCGAAGCTATTTTTAGATTTAATCATCGAAGTATATTGATTTCCAATTTCCTGTTGGGGAGATGTAAGTTTCTTCTTAGATATTGCTTTCTTTTGAATAAGCACTTTTAGCTACGAAATGTTCCGGAATGCGAGCAATTAATACCCATCACAGGAAGCAAATGTTCTGCCATTTTGTGGACCGGGCAGATATTTTGTCACATAACCCTATCTTAATGGGTTGCTTGATCCATTTCAATGTTTCGTTTATTGTTTTCCTATGTACCACTGATTAAAACGAGTGTAGTTTTACCACATGTTATCTGAGTTTTACATTCTAGTAGGAGTAAACATGTGAATGGCATTTAAGTAGTTTTTAATTTGCACTTTTAGTAGCGGAATAATGCAGAATGAAAGAAAATGCTGGTAATCTCATAAAAATCTACACTGGTAAAAAATGAATGTTGTTTCTGCTAATTTTACATTAATAAACTAAAACTGTTGCTGTACAGTAATTAACTGCAAAATTGTTAATTTTACAGTTTATTACTGTTTAACTGGAACCTCTGCTGACCGTATTATACTGTTGTTTTTGCAGTATAATACAGCTAATTTTGTGGTAATAAACTGTAAAATTACTGCTTTACGCTAATAAGCTGAAATTGCTAGTTTTGCAGTGTGCATTTTACAGTTTTGAACTGGAACATTTGCTGCCAGTACCAGTATTATACTGTAAAAACAACGGTTTATTTTTTGCAGTGTAATAAGTATATTTATAAGTTTGATTTGTTTAGTATCTTCTAGCAGAGTTAATTATATTATTCGTTTTTATTAATGCAGGTTGCTTGAATCTTGCAGAAATAAAAAAAATATGTATTTATTTATTTATTTTACTCTTAACTACCGTACAAACATATTTCAATAATAATTAAAATTAATTGTAATTGATTCGTCTTTTTCTGGTTGATTGAAACACCATGAAAAAAAAATATGGGGAACAAGGAAAATCATCGTAAATAAGAATAATTGGGAAAAATCTTTCATCCTTCATTGTATGCGTGTGTAGTTTGTTTTATTTTTATTTATCTTTTTTTTTGCTTATATTAATGGTTTCATTCAGTTCAATTTTAAGCAAGAATACTTAGTTATACAAATTCACTGATCCCGTACTTAACCATTTGCTCCAATTATATTGAGCAAGCTTTATTTGGAAGCAGAACACACCGAATGATGAAATTGAAATTAGTTTGTTATTACTGGTGACTATTATTATTTTGGATAGATTAAAGGTGAAAATGAAAAATGATTCGAACATGTCGAATGGCGTTTACGTTAACCCATCAATGCCTAGCGTCCCTTTTTAGGGACGGTCGGAAAAGTGAGTCTGAATTTTCCAAAAATAAACATTTCAACCAAATAATTGTGTTCAATTATTACTTTGGTATTGCTTCAATTCCGTATTAACAGATTGCAGCACATAACCGCTGTAAAGTGTGATCTGTAGCCATTTGATTATGATCTTTATCAAAAATTACATCGTTCGCAATCTCAAGAACAAAAAGCTAAGTTTTTAAAGTTATTAACAAGTAAATCTATGTGTTTGATATATGTGCTACTTTGATCGATGTTTTAGTTTACCTTTTTTTGCAATTTTGTAAATTTTAAATTTTTTTAGGATTTTATAGCAATTTAAGAACGTCCCTAAAAAGGGACGCTAGGCACCAAAGGCTGCATTGTTTAACCGTTGCTGATTTCTTGCTTAGAATCTATAATTTATATCAAAGAAGTTAGTAAATGTTTTTAGACTGAAAAACAGATAATAATTGTCATTTTTAAAACTTATTTTATTTTCAAAATCTAATTAAATTAAATTAATTAATATATATAAACTTAATTATACAATGTTCTTAAATATTTTCTCTTTTTATTAATTACAAAAAATACTCAAGGTAAATTTTGAAAGAAAGCTATTTCAAAAATGTAATTCTTTAAAACACTAATTATTCCTTATATTTCATTACTTTTCCATTATGCATTTAGGTGTTTATTATTGTTTAGTCTGACTGTTGGGGGAAGAAGCCCTAAGCTGTTTCAGAAGCTTAGCATTTCACCTTGATGTGAAGAATTCAAGGATTGCATATGTGTCTGTTGTTTGGGAAAGGGGGGGGGTTGCAGATTTAATTTCAGAATTCCCTGAGTATGCCAATTTTGATCTCTACTGTGAGAATTTATTTACTTCTCTTGCGCTCCTACGTGATTATTTGTCTCAGCAAGGTTTTGTGCAAGAATTGGATTAAAAAATGCTCATGAACTGAAGTTACGTTGTTCAAAAAAGAAAAGAGAGGAAGTTTTGAATAAATGTCGATGACAGGTAAAATAATATTACGTTGATTCGGTGGAATAATAGCAATGTCATAACTATTGCATTGAATCTTCATGGAGTTTATCCTATTGTAAAGGCTAAGCGATTGTCCAACAGCGAAAAGAAAGTAATTGAAATTGATGAACCAAATATATATGGTTGCTCAATACAAACGTTGCATAGGGAAAAAGATCCCATGCATCAAATATCGGGAACTACCGGTTTTTGATCCACTCTAAAAAATGGTGGTAGCAGCTCTTCATTTTTATTTTAAAAGCTGCTGTACAACATGCATTGAGCTCAAGGGAGTTGAGTTAGGTATTATGGGGCTAGTTGTTATATTGTTTTAAATAAGACTCAGGTAAGATGTGCCCATTGAAGTAAAAGACCTTATCGGAATGCAGCAAATGCAATACGTAGGTTTCCGGAACAAATGTTTTGCTGACTTTCATACTCAACAACACCAATATTTCCTTGTTCTCTGAATCTACTTCCCAGTTTATGTTAATTGCTGCTTTTATTTCTTCTTATAAATTGTCATTTTCAATATCACATCGTAGGCAGAAAAAAAATTTTGGTAAAAAAGTATGTACCCTCTGGTGCCTAGCGTCCCTTTTTAGGGACGATTTTTCTTTCTTAAATAAAAAATTTATTTTTTACATGATAATTTTTTAACTATTTTTCCTGTCCATTAAACACTATTTGTAACCAGTATACAAAGTATCGTTGAAAAATAAAATGTCAGGCATTAATGGGTTAATAGAAATTACACATTACACATTCAATACACAATTTTCAATGTACAATAGATAAAATTTGAAGGTAAACTAAAAGCTATTTGAAATACATTTTAAAATATTGTTTTCTTTTTGTTAATTTTGTCAAATGTTAATCTCCACGTATACGTTTGCATTTGTGTGCTTTAGTTCTTCCAAAAATATTTTCAGCACAATTATTTTTTCGAGTTAATTCCAAAAGAAAAATGACTCTTTTGTAACGAATGGTTTTCAGCTACAAGCTTTCTTCTAATAAACTATGTGAGGACGCTTTTGACCTTGCTTTAATATAATAAAATATCTTTTTTACATAACTTTCTTTTTTCTTTTTTTTTATACGTTTTGTAAAATATGTATATTAATGCGAAGATTGGTATGATAAAATAACTATTATAATATAAGAAAATAACTTTTATGCATAACTTTCACGTTTTATTTAACTTTATAGTAGATGCTTTTTATAAAATATGTATTTTAATGCGAACTTTGGTGCACAAAATTTATTTAGATAAAAATTGAAACGTGATTTACATAATATCTGCCTCTTGCGTATAAACCAATTTGGTGTCAATAGATCTCTGTGTCTGAATAAAATTAAGACACACAATCTAAGAGGTATACGACCTATAAGAATTCCGAAAAACTTTATTTCTAAAGCTTCCAGTTTCGTCCTTATCCGTTAGGCATAGTTCTGATCATTGTGCTTATATTCACTACCGACTGCGAACGGCTGGCAAGAACTTACACTATTCCCCTAAAGCCTTTGAATCATTGAAAAAAAATGAATAAGTTGACAATTTACTTTTTTAAGAGTACACAATATGGTATATTTATTGAAAAAAATTAAAGTATTAAGAAGTTTATAGTATTTCATTTTCTTTAAACTTCTTAAATCAAAAAATGGTACACATTTAGTTTATTTCATTAAATATCTCGGGTATCTTGATAACAAATTAAATAACCGAATGATGTATTAAGAATTTGTAAAAAAAAAAAAAACACTTCTTAAAAAGAATATTAAGAATTTTCATCTCTGAGGGCTTACGGCTGATTTGATTACAGTACGTCAAACATTTTCACAAATAATTCAATTATTTCAGTTCAAGAAGCATTTACCCTTTACACTTTGATGCTTCCATTAAGATTTTAAAAATTCATTTTCTTGACTAATGAGATTTCTTGACTCTTAATGCTGGTCCCATCAATAAGAATATTTTCACTCACACATATTCAAGTAGTTTAATTTCAAAAGTTTTAGCATTCTTCACTACATTTATAAATAAATTGAAAAGCGTTTAATTAAATTGTATAATTTTCTAAAAGTACTTAAATAAGTAAATGAACCATTAAGTTAAAGTTAAATAACCAATTTTGCGCCCTAACTTAATAATTTAGAATCTACAAGTGGAATTGAATGTTCTCTTTCTGCGTTAAATAATTAAGATATATTACGATTTATTGCTATTAAACTTTAATACTGCGTTTTCCACGGTCAGTTCGTTGTTTTTTGATAGCTTTTTTGTATTTTAGTGTTAAAAAAGAATGTACACATACACGCACATTTATATCATATATATATATATATTAGGGTGTCCCAAAAAAACCGAAAGTCGGAATTTTTGATCGCATACCCTCTTATTTTTTTCCTTTTACATCAAAACAACTGCAAAAAAAGTTTCATACAATTTGAACAACGGTAACCCGTGCCGACTTGCGTCCGAAAGTGCGAACTAGCACTTTTTCACTAAGGCAAATCGAAAAAAACTTTTTTCGGAATTTCAAAATTTCATGTTGATAAAACGCTTCCCCTATATCCCCACATGTCCCAGAAAAACATTTATCCAAATTAAAAAACATTTAAATACCCCCTACAAGCTTAAAAATTTAAAAATTTTTTTCAAAAAAAAG
>JAXGGA010021540.1:0-16411 GCA_038373865.1 Uloborus plumipes | reverse complement strand
GTGTGACGGACTTAAAACTTGAAAATCGAGTTTATGAAGTTTGATCGATGAAATACGTTTTAAAATATTGAAGAATAATTTCAAAATTGAAATATTGGTATATTTTAAAAACTCTTAAAGCCATTTGAGTTACCGTCTTTCAAAAGGGTGTCCCCCGGCTCAAAGGTCACTCTCCCCTCCTCAAGTGATGCTATCGGGCTTGATAAATTATACATAATTCAAAATATTGAGGGAAATTTCAGAAATGTAATTTCTTTTTAAAGTCTTTTAAAGTTTTTGGGTCACTTCCTGAAGGAGGCACTTGCGTAGCAGGCCTCTCCCCTTCCCCTTCAAGAAGAGACGTCATTGCTATTTTTATAATATTCTTATTCTCATTTGCTATCATTTCATTACAACAGACAATTATTTATAAATTTCGACAACAATTGTAATTACTACCTTAGTATGTAAATTAAGTCTTTAAATAGGTACTGTTTTATTTTTCAATAAATAAAATCGGGAGTCCTATATCTGTGTGCAAATATAAGACACCCAATTTGTATTTTTTCCACGCCAATAACACTTCCCCTTTTCAGTGAACTCCCTAAAAGATAAAAATATAGTGAAAGTCGGACTTCATCTAAAGCCATACTGAAGAGTAAAAATTATTCAATCTTTATTAAAATAAGTCATCACTGAAAGTATGAGTATGATCCATTACTGTTGTGATACTATTTTTACAATTTAAAGTACGAAAATCGGGATTGGTTGAAAGGTAAGATTGAGAAGTGGGAATATTGGAGAGGACATCAGCGATAATGGAGAAAGAGCAAAGAGAATAAAAGGAAATTCATGTTGAAATCTGCCTGCTCTAGTACAGGAAACTGAGGATGCACCTGCATTTTACGATTTTAAGACATTTTATTTTATTTGATTTGATTAATTATTATTTTTTTTACATGTGAAAGTGGATACTTTTCTTAATGTTAGTGTATTTTAAGCTGTAACTACGGTAGTTACAATTAATTAGAAGAGAGAAAAAGGCCTAAATTAAATTTTGTTTTTCTTTTTGAAAAGATAGAAAGTAATCTAAATAAATACATAAATATACAAGCATATAGTCTGCATTTGGATATATCTCATCATATATGTTGGGAAAAAAAAAGAAAAAAGAACTCCTAAATTGAATTTTCGAACTAGCAAACAAGAGCTTATTCGATGATTTATTTACAGGAGCTGAAGAAAAGTTGTCAACGAGCTGTGGTGACGTCTCACTGATAGGACATCTAAAATCTATCATTCAAATGCCGAAATCCCTCTTCTGTCTGTGTCTGGTGAATCTCTTGACTTGGATGACCACTAACAACTATTTCTTGTACTTCACCAATTTCATGGGTGAATATGTTTACGGTGGCAGCCCTCATGCCGAGCAAAATTCAGCAGAGTACATTCTCTACAAAGATGGTCTCCGATGCGGTTGCTGGGGAAGAGCCATTTCTTCCGTCTTCATTGTATTCTATTCAATTTCTATCGAATGGTTTATCAAACATTTCGGTAAGCTTTAGTCTCCCCAAAAACAACAGTGTTGTAAAACAATCCCCCGCCAAGAAACCCTAAATACTCAGCCTTAAAAAGTTATGATATCGAGTTTTCCCGCCAAGTTTGTGCCAAACTACAACTAACCTGTATGGATAGTTCTTTTAAATTGTTTTCAGTTTTGCCAGGCGGGAAGCTTTGTCTTGTGAGGTGGTTGCTTAATGAGTAAAAACTTCCCGCCTGGCAGGACTGAAAACAATTTAAAAGAACTATCCATACAGGTTAGTTGTAGTTTGGCACAAACTTGGCGGGAAAACTCGATATCATAACTTTTTAAGGCTGAGTATTTAAGGTTTTCTTGGCGGGGGATTTTTTTACAACACTGTTGTTTTTGGGGAGATAGCTTTTACATGCAGGGCCAAATTTTATGGAAGCTGAAGGCTTCATTTTGGTCTGTCTCTGGATAATTTAAGGAGGAGAGACTTCAGAGGCTCATCTCTGTAAATGTTTTGGTATTGTGTTTTAAAGCGTAGTTTTAGAAAATTTTATCAACCTTTGGAGAATAGGGAGGAAGTTAGAAGGACTTTCCTCCGGAAATGCTTTGAAGTTGAAACTCTAAAAACATATATGGGCTGTCCTTGGTACTATAAAAGAAAGGGATCTCTTTCCAAAAATATCCAAATTGGTGTCTTAGAATGGAAAATATAGGCCATATTTCGCAAAGGTAGGGCAAGGGGTTTGGAGTTTCTTTCCAGATGTTTGCCAAGTTGAAGTTTCAAAAACCTTTTTTGAACCAACCTACCTCTTCTCCCATTATTTTGAACTGAGTAAGTCCTAAAAACTCAGTTTTATACTTCCTTTGATGCCTTTAAATAAAAGATACGGGAAACCACCTCTGAACTTTTTTTCTAAATTTTAGTCTTAAAATCGCTATTTCACACTTTTTGCTGATGTAAAAGAACAAAGAATTGTCTTCCTAGATAAAGTCGAAACTACAGTTTTAATGCAAATTCAAGCCATCTTTGAAGTTAGGAGGATGGAGTATGTTCAGGGGTTATTCCTCATAAATTTTCCCCGAGTCTCAAGATATCAATTTTAAGCTATTTTTGGTGACGCTAGAGTTGGAAAGATCTCCCCGAAATCTATTTAATATTTAAATAAAAAATATATTTAGAGGATCTTTGATTCTGAAAAAGTACAGGTGGCAGTCGCCGTCACTGCGAACATGGATCCAAAAGGGGCTTGTGCCGGGGTCGTCGATATTCTGACTAATTGCGAAGGCCCCCAGCTTCTGATCCTCTTTAACGAGGTCAGAGAGCGAAAATGAATGTTTAGGCCACTAATTTCAAGATATTTTCGTAGATGTGTCCCACTCTACACTGTAATGATGAAAGGAGCCACAGAGGAACCTTTTTTCTCTCCGGGGTGAAAAAGAACATGGCATTCCTGCTTTGAGGTGAATTTTTTGCGAAATAGTAGCAAAGGAAGTCGGCACTTCTGGAAAGTTGTACATACGCTTGGAGTCTCCCTAGGATGGCATTCGGCACCTCTGGTAAGTTGCACATGCACTCTGAGGCTCCCCGAGGAACTTTCTTCCATCGCAGTCAGCAATGGCTGACAAACAAAGTAAAGAGGCTCAATGTCTTGGTAGGGGAAAGTTGCCCAAAACGGGATAGTGGGCGTTGGAGCTTGACTGGTGGTACTATCTCGCAAGAGACAGGCTAAACTAGTTCCCGACCGCCATGACAGCATACTCAGTTAATATCTCAACTCTAGCCACGTATTTCACAGAGAAATATTTTTTCAAAGTTTTAAATTGAGATTTTTACTTACTTTTTACTTTTTTCGACTGTAGAACAACTAGAATTGTGGTTCTCCGTAGTTCGGAACAATTCCAGTTAGAACTGTATTTCGTTCATAGTTCTTTTAGCAACAATTTTATGTACTTAAATACTGCTAGTGAGTGGCGGTTCCGGGGTCAGCCCTTTATGTTGTCAAAATCATCATGGTCGGGCAAAACGGGACACTTTTAGGGTGCCCAAAACGGGATACAATTTTGATGTGTCCCGTTTTACCCGACCATTTCCATTAATGTTTTTTCAATGTGTTTAAGCAGTACGAAGCGAGCTAGAGGTTCACAAGTGGATGTTCAACCACCCTGACAAAGGGATTACTATCTACGAAGTAGGAAATATGTTCAATGCAGCATTTTAACGAGCAGCTCTTGTCGAAACTGCTGTAAATGGGTTCACGAAAATAGGCATTTTTCCATATAATCCCAGATGTCTTTCCTGAATATCTCTTCGCTTCCTCTCTTCCAACAGATCACCCATTGCTGGATGCTCAGAACATGACGTCCTAACACCCATTAAATCTGCAACAAAATGAGATCAGATCTGAAGGATCTTCAAATTCAGTCATAGCATCTAAGAGTTTGCTATCATCACAACCACTAGAGACAGTATTGAAAGAATCATTTAGTGCAACGATAACACTAGCACAAATGCAGGCTTTATCCAACCGTTCACTTCAACAGGAGTCAAAGGACTTGGACTATACTGTCGCCCTTCACTGCCATTTTCCATATCATCCAAAAAAATTCTACCTCCACCACGAGTGATTGGACCAAGACCTCAAAATAAACACGATAATAGAAGAGGGAAAACAGCATTTATAACAAGAAGCCCATATAAACTTTAGTTGGAAGAAGAAGAACGAGAAAAAAAAAGAACGAAAAAGAATTTAAAAGCTGAAAAAAAAAAAAAAAGACTGCCAAAACAAGTCTCTTGAATGTTCTGAAAACAAAACAAATGAGGCGTAAAAGAAAACCAGGTGGAGATGCAAAACAGGCATATAAATTTTAAAAATGTTGCTCTGAACCTGAAAAAACCCCACAAACATCATTTGCAAAAATGAAAGAAAATGGACGTAACAACATGAAAAAAGAAACGAAAAAAAAAATCATCAGTTAGCCAAGGTTGGACGTCGTCGTCTTCAGAAGATTAAACTGAAAAATATGATGCATGTATTTTCTGCAACGCTCTGTATCTTGAATCGAAATCTGGAGAAGGAAGCTGGATACAATGCTCGAGCTGCCAGGAATGGGCCCACGAAGCTTATTCCAAAGCAGACAAAGACGACGATACATTTTTATGTGATTTCTGTGTTATGTAATTTTCCAACTTTACAATTACGTAGCCTATTTTTCGTCTAAAAACTAAATCAAAAGTAAAATCAGTGCAAAATAATAACAACGGGATCGTATAAGACTTTTTGAAACCAGTATTTTTCACATAAATAATACCGAGCAAATATGACAAAGGTATTTTTAGTAATGCAAAAGGTGTATACTTTTAAATGCCGTCTAACTTTGGAATGTACCTTGTATACAGTAAGAAATAAAGTGAATAATAGGTTAGCTATCCCGTTTTGGGGTACTTTCCCCTACTGTTTTTTCTCACGGTATGGAATGGATTACTAGACTGCATTTATCTCATGAATCATCAAATTCACGCGTAAGTGCAGTCGTTTATTCATGGTACAGTTTTTATCGCTATCTAACATATTTATTAGTGTTCCAAGTTAACTTGACCGAAATAAATTTATCTTGCAACGATTCGATTCGTTATTCATCCACAAGTAAACTAAAACGCAGTGTAAGAAAAATAAGCTTTGAAATTAAAAAAAAAAAAATCTTCCGTCTGTATCTCACTCTTTTTTTTTTTTTTTTTGCATAATGTAGAATTTTGAATATCATGACTCATTTCGTGCTTACGTTAAAATCTTCCGTTGACGTTCTTTCAAGAAAAGCATGTTCCTTAATTTTTCTGACTTGCATACATGCTTGTTTTTTTTTTTTTTTTTTTTTTTTTTTTTTTTTTTTTTTTGTGTGTTACAAGAGTTACCATGCGAAAAAAATTCGTTTTGATTTTTAATCTGTCGAAAAACTTTACGTTCGGTAAAAATGTGCTTTTCGAGAACTTATTTTCTGTTCTATAGAGATATTCAAATATCGAACTATATTTACTTTTGATAAAAATTTTGAAGTTGCTGAAACTATTTAATTTTTTCGTGATAGTAATACCAGTGAATATTTTTGGCTGTTCTTGAAACTGAAAGTAATTCATAAACATCTTTTCACGGGCGGACTGGGTCCCCTAATAGGGTGTGGCGCGTTTGTAATTTAAGTTGATGATTTGATAAGCAAACTGTAACTTGTGAATTAAATTGATTTATTTGTTCCAATTAGGGCTGCGACATCGATGTCGATGTTTTGGAAACATCGATGTTTTTGCTAAAACATCGATGTTTTTACCATCGATGTTTGAGGGTCGATGTTTTCCCAACATCGATGTTTCGGGCTCGATGTTTTTTTCGATGTCGATGTTTTATGATACAGCAAAAAAAGTTTGATAAAAATATGCGATATGCAGACGTATTAAGAAGTTTTCATCCTTAATCAGAAGTTTCAGAATTAATCTCATTAGAAAACATTTTTTATGATTATTATCGATGTTTTGCTCTCGATGTTTCCAAAACATTTCTAATTTGCTTTCGCCATTTTTTTTAAATTTTATTGATTTCATTATTATTTTTTATGTGCATGTTTTATATTTTAGCAAAAAAAAATAAATTATCAAGATATAAATTATCAAGTTATATCGTTAATCAGCCGTTGCACTATCAATCTTGTTAGAAGACATTTTTGATAGTTACCTTCGATGTTTTAAGGTCGATGTCTTTTAATGATCACTGTTTCGCGTTCGATGTTGTTTTTTCTTTCGATGTCTGTTTTAGGCAGGGATTCAAGTGAAACAGCACTGCGATCGCTTCGAATGCAATCGCTACTGGAAGTGAATTACATTATCATCAGCTTAACTTGGCACTGACGTCACTACGACCGGAGCCAATAAGAGCTCACAAGCAGTCGGCGATCTCCTCTTATTCGCAAAGTAGGCTGTGACGTTTTATCTAGCACGTTTTTCATAGGTAAACGTCACGATGAACGTTCTAATGTAATTCATTTCCAGTATCAAGAAACGTTCTAATGTAATTCATTTCCAGTAGCGATTGCAGTTTGCGATAGCCTGTTTCACTTGAATCCCTGCCTTAGACTTCAGCAAAAAGCAATAAAAATATGCAACAAAAAATATTCATCTTTAACAATTGCAATATCTATCGTATTGAAATAGTTTTTTTTTTTTTTAAATTACTACCGATGATTTACGGTCAACGATTTTGAAACATTGTTGTTTTTCTTTTGCTTTAGAAATGTTTTTCGATAACTGTGTTTTACATTTCAACAGAAAAAGTTTCATAAAAATATGCGATAAATAAAAGTTATACACTTAATCAACAGTTGCAGTATCTATCTCACTAAAAAAGTTTTCTATAATTGACGTCGATATCATACGGTTGATGTTTTTCAGGAGACAAAAGATAAATCTAATTGAGTGATATAAAGAGGCGCAATGTGTTGGGGAGTTACTGTATTACTGTACATTTAAATGTTTTAGCAATTTTCATAAAAAAAGATCGATGTTTTGAAACATCGATGTTTGAAAACATCGATGTTTTTTGGTCGATGTATCAATACCATCGATGTCTTAATTTCGATACATCGATGTCTTGAAACATCGATGTTTTGCCTTCGATGTCGCACCCCTAGTTCCAATATTGACTAATGAACGTAATTGTGTACTGACTTTGGTGACGTTTGGGGAGAAAGGGTTTGGTATTCCTAATTTTCAAAATTAAAGTCATTAAAGGGCAATTATTGACTACCTTTTGATGATGTTAGGGAATCCGACGATCCTCCGGAAACTTTTCGACAGTGAAAACGTACAGATGCAAATTTTGACGTGAAGAGAATATGTTTAGTTGGGGGCTATCTCCAGAAAGTTTTCGTGCTTCAAATGTTTAGAAACACAATTTTAGGCAATTTTTGCTGAAGTTAATTGGGAAAGTTCTAGGCTATCTGGAAATGTTTCGCTATTGCAAAAAAAATCTGAAAAGCATAGTTGTAGGCAGGGCTGCGGAGTCGGAGGAAAAATGGTCGACTCCGACTCCGGGATTTTAAAACTTTCGACTCCGACTCCGACTCCCGCTTTTTTTTATTATTTTTTTTACCCAAATATGAAGAGGGAAAAACCCTAAACAAAGGTTGAAATATTAAGACCATTTTTAAAACTTTCATTTTTATCATGGTCGTAGCTAGGACTCACTTTAGGGGGGCAGATAGCAAGCTGGGGTATCCCAGTCGGAGGTCATGAGAGGTCATTGTGACCTCTCAAAAAGTTCAATTTTCTCAAGAATTCTCGCAGGTAATTTCACCACATTCACCTCAATTCTCGGAGGTCACTGTGACCTCCCAAAAAGTCCATTTTCTCCAGAGCAAAAGACAAGTGCCGCTATTGTCATTTGACTCCGTACAAAACTAATCATTTTCTTGTTAAATGGCCAGACTTTATTTTAACACATTGCATTTTTGCTGCAAAGACCCGCCATTTGAAGCACTTTTTAATGATCCTAGATGCTAAGGATTTGAATATTGGACGCTGAAAATTTGTATCTGTTAGTTTCAAAGATATGTTTTCACCTCCATAAAGTTTCATCCAAATCGGAGGTGGTCGGAGTCGGAATGTTTTTCAGCAACTCCGACTCCGACTCCTTTGGTCCAAAATCAGTCCGACTCCGACTCTTCGACTCCGCAGCCCTTTTTGTAGGCTATCTTTATTGACGTTAGGGGGGTGCCCTTGCGTCAATTGGAAAATAATAATAATACTGAGGAAACTCCCCGTAGAATTTTTTTCGAAACTGGTACCAAAAACATAGATTTAGGCATGGTTTCATAACGATAAATGGAAGAGAAGCAGAGGTTAAGGATTTATCATCGTCAGTAGTAGGAGCCGTAAACCGCGCGGCAGAAGGAGGGGAACAACTCAACAGTGGGCGTGGTCGCTCCGCCGCCATCTTGGATTCATAACCTTGCACGAGGGTTTTTTGGATGACGCATCAATGACGTCACGTGATTTCTTATAACCTTGCACGAGGGTTCCGACGCCATCTTGGAATCTTGCACGAGGGTTTCGACGCCATTTTGGATCTTAATTATCTTATTTTTAACTAATTAATTAATTGAGCCGCCATCTTGGATGATCACGTGATTTCTCCGCCATCTTGTATTGACGCGTTAATTCATGTCTGATCTTGACTTACTTAATTTTTCGTTTAATTACTTTATTTAATTTATTCTTACTGAAATAATATTTGCGAGGGTAATATTCTAAAATTCTGTTCCCATGCGTGGGGTTTGAACCCCGGACCTTTCGCTCCGAACGCGAGTTCTCTAACCACTAGACCGGACTAGGCAGTTACTTAGGTTGGATAATAAAGCATTAAATAGATAATACCTCGTGACGTCATCTGTTGGTCACTGTTAGCATTATTTTGAGAGCTGTGGAATCATAAAAATGTGAGTTTGCTAAAATAAAAAATAGTGGTGCCATCTATCGGAGAGTAGAAAAACCACTTAAGATTTATTCAGTTTTACCGTTTTAGTTGGAAAAAACGGTATTGGAATAAACTGCTTGGATTTTATTAAAGTGTAGAAAGCTGCTTGACAGAAAGAAATAGTGGTGCCATCTAGTGGATGATGATTTCTTCCCAGATGAAGTTTATTTATTTGAATAAAATAATGTTTGGTGGGATTCGAACTAGCAATCTTAGAGTTACAAAATGGAACCTAGATGATTGACGCGCGCTTTACCAATCATGCTATGGCGACTTCGTGAGCTTTTTTGTTATTTATGAAACACTTGAATGTGACTCTCTAAGATAACGTTTTATTGAAATAGGGTGTTGAGGGACTTGTTCTTACATGTTTTGGAGGAACATTGTGAATGAATAATGAAGCAGGTTTATAAAATACAGCTCCAAACATCAACGAGAAAATTTATACAATTGATTTTCAAAATTTGGTACATTTGTTGTAATATTCGTAATTTTTCAAAAATATTTCTCGTTATTGTAAAATAATAAAATTTTTATGATTTTAACTATTAATTGAGATCTACTGATGTTCACTGCCGTCCTTATTTTGTTTATATTAAGCATGTTTTGATTTTAAACGTTTAATGCAATTAGTCAAGTGCACGTCGGGCAAAGTGAAATATTTAATTTCGTTTGCACATGCATTCATTTACTAAATCACGTACGTGTTTCTTCTTTTATTAATTTATTCGCATTCTTTTACTTATTAATGCATCTATTTTTATTTATTCATTCATTTATTTTGTTATTCATTCTCTATTTTATTTACTCATTTTTTACTCGTATATTAATTCATTCATTTGTGTATTCATTTATTTTTTATTAATAATTCATTTATTTGTTTATTTACGTATTCATTCGATAAAAAAGTACTGTAACTCGTCTAATAGAAAATACGTCATTGAAAAAATATTGTATTTTTCACTTTGACCCATGGTTTTTTTTCAAAATAACTGCCAAAAATGAAAAAAAAAATAAAAAATAACGCTTCTACGACAGTTGTATTACAAAAATACACAGTTCCTTCTTTATGTACACTGATTTTCAGAACAAATTTCCAATATTTTTAAGGTGCTCTTATTTCATTTATATTTTTGCCTTCTTGTGTCAGATATTCACAGAGAGAATAACGAAGTATACGATTTAAATTAATTTAGGGAGGATGTTTTTATTCATTACTGTCACGACGGCTTGCAGCAAGCATAATATATTATACTAATAGTAAGAAGACATATTGTTGTACTAAAACACAATTCATAAAAATTTTTGGATGTTCTTTCAAGACAATGCTGTGTATCCTGCAACATGTATAAACACAGTTGTTTAAATGGATTCTACTCGTTAACAAGATTCGTTGATTCAGTCCTTGCTATAGATTTCTCAAACTTGAACTTGAAGTACGTTTTAACCCCTTAAGAAAAGAGTCATCCCTCACAAAAACATAAATATTCTTTATAAAATATTTACACACGCACACATAATCTTAAATGCACACACATTCGCGAACACAAATACACTGGCACCACACAGACGCATTGACACACAGAAACATGCTCACACACACACGGGCAAAAAACATAAACACCCGGATATGCACACACTTATTACACACACGAACACGCGCGAACAATCATGCTTTATTTTTTGCAAAAAAGAGTTATTTATTTTAATCAAACCCCATTTTGATTTACACGTTTAGGGTAATTTTTATCATAATTTTCGCAAATTATTAAGGAGCACATTAAGTCCTTTACTTTTTCCAAAACTTAACAGTTTTAAAATGTAAGTATTTTCTACATATTTAACATAACTTATCTATATTTAAGTTTAAAGACTTTTTTTCCATTCATTATCATTTTAAGCACATTTTTTTTAAAAAATGCTTTCTACTACTGCGTTTTACATTTTCAAAGAATTATAATTATTTCTTAGTAATTTAGTTACTTTTTCCATGATTATATACATTATAATTTCCTTTTTCAATGCAATATTTTTTTCTTTTACTGTATTTTCAAGCATTTAGCTATTTTCATCGAATAATAGGACAAAGAAAATATTTAATACAATATATTTACACAATTTTATGCCACTCATTTAACGTTTTGTTTTTCGTTTACAAGTATTTCAACCTTTGTGCAATCTCATTTAAAATTTTATCAAAGCATCCATTATAGCACTAAAGTTTTCTTAGAACATTTTCAAACTTCATTCCCGTATACATAATTATGAAACGAATATTTTTAAAATAAATACGAATACAACCATGCATGTATTGGACTAACGAGATATTCAACAAATATTTTATATACAAACCCTTAATCAACCACCCTTACATATTCGAAGAATTATTTTTTTCACTTAGGACTTGTCAATATATATGATATCAAAGTTTGTTCGATTTTGCATCACGGCAACAGTTTATATTAAAAAATACATACCGATATACGCTATTAATATTTTGGACGTAGAAAAAACCCAACGATTGTTTTCACATATGGATACGATCAATGTCTTAACAAGAGTTTTAATCATTCAGGAAAGCGTTATTTTCAGGAACTTAAAGACTTTTTAGATATACATACACGTTGACGCTGCAAGGAATACTATCTCCGACTTTAATATTTAACACATTATCAAAAGAAATTTAATAGTCATTGTCGCTATAAATTCCTTTTTTGTGATATTAATTTTAAGACTTAGCAAACGTTCAACAAGTAATTTTATTCTTGCATCATGCAGGGTTGGGGCATTTAGCAGGCAAAATGGTATTTTTGCCGGGAAAATAGCAAAAACTGAAAAAAAAAAAAAAAAAAAAAAAAAAAAAAAAAAAAAAAAACGGGCAAAATGGAAAAAACAGGCAAAAACTTGGAAAAATTGACTGTGGTTCAAAAAAACGTACCAAAAAATGATGTAATTTTGTACATGATACAATTGCGAGTAAAATCAGAATATTAATTTCCTTAATAATTAATCGTTAACTTGATAATTTACTTTTTTTTCTGATGATTCTTGAATAAAGCTCTTAAATAAGACTGGGGAATATTGTTAATTTTTCAATCTTTTTTTCTGTTATGAAAACATGGAAAAAGAAGATACATTTTGATGTAGAAAATTCAATTGGATTTGATGAGAATCAACCATTTTATGAAATTATTTCAGTTATTAACATTACTTAAAGTTTAATATGAGATTAACAGTTTAACGAGAGCAATATACAGACTCGTATTAGAAACTATTCTTCTCATATTGAACTCATTTTTCACAGTACTTACTAATTATAGTTTGCTTCTATTCAAATTTCTATTGTTCTGATAGCATAGCAAATCTGGCATTACTTCTCTGTTGAAAATTAACAGCAATATTAGAATTTGTTCTTAGTTAAGCAATAATCCAGCCAGAATCGACTTTCTACGTGGGAGAGTCATAAAAGTCGTCACATGTTTATAAAACACTGTATTAATATTGCTAATTTGTGTCAAATCAAAGGGTTCTGGGAGGTTAACCCAATCCTCCTTCGCTATGCTCCTGGTTATGAGCGCTGCTCAATAGTCAAATCATAGCCTTTAAATTAAATCCAAAAAAGGTATTTTATCGTCATTTACCCCCTTTCTTCTACATTCATATTTATAGTATTCATCTAAAAAGCATTTTGCTAAGAGAGTACAAACCACAAACTTAACATTAAGATTCCTGCTTCAAAGATGCATTGAAAAATTAAAAAAATACTTTCGAGTTAAAATTAGTAAAAATTCAGTAATTTCCCCCCCCCCCCAAAAAAAAATAAAGTGAGCTATTTTTTGCCACCTTTGGTAAAAAATGGCAAAAACATATTTTTAACGGGGACGGTTTTTACTAGTTTTTTCCACCTTCTGCAAAAAATGTGCCAACCCTAGTATCATGTAACCATAAATACGAGTTTTCACACATTACGGCTTAGGTACAACTATTGTTTTATTCGATCATCTTATCTATTATGCTTGCTTACAATATTGATTAACACTACAGAATTGTACAGATATTCAGGAAATATTTCCAGTTAACCTACTGAGTGGAAGCAACCACTATTTTTTGTCATTGAAATATAAACGTTCTGTTGTTAAACAGGTTTAAATAAAAAATTTTGTCACGATTAAAAGCAACTAATTTTAAAAGAAAACCTGAAACAATTGTCAAAATTAAAAAAAAAAAAAAAGAAGAATTGAAAAAGAACACTCATTGAATAATTCGCAGTTTCATGCAACACTTACGAGAAAATCTAACAAACCTTCTCTAAAATTGAGAAAAACAACATCAGTCAAATGGTGAAGTAAAAAATTCTTAGAGTTTTAATAACTTCTAATCGCACTTTAAAATGCAAAAAATACACACACTACTACATGGTCGCATTCTTTGAATGACAGAAAATAAAAATCGAAACAGAAAAAAAAATATTATTTTAACAATCTTCAGGACAAAAAAAAAAACTTTTGCAAACTTCAAAGATGAAAAACTTGCTAATTTCGGGACACAAAAACTAGTAAACTTGAAATTCTTGAAAATTTTAAAACATTAAACGAAAAATTTAGAGGGGTAAAAATATTTTGAAAACTAAAAATATAAAAGCTTACAAATTTTCAAAAACAGAAAAAAAAATTGCGAACTTGAAAATGTTTCAACAGAAAAGAGCTGGGAAAACAACAATAAAAAAAGAAAGAAATGTGCATAACTTTGTAATAAAAAAACTTGAAAACTACTCACAGAAAAACATATTCCACCCATAAACTTTGAAATTCAGAATAAACTTTTACAAAAACCTTTAGCTGCGAAACAGAAAAAGTATCGATGTGGTAATTTCAAACCAGAAAAAAACTTGTAAACCTTGAAGTAGGAAAAATTTAACAAACTGGGAGAAAAAAAAATGAAACAGGAATGCTGAAATTTTAAAACAAAAAAACTCACTACATCCAGGGGGAAAAAAACTTTCCGAAATTTCGAAATTTTTTGAAAGAAAAAAAAACTTAAGAAAAAAACAATAAAAACGGAAAAAACGCGCTTCTTCCCAACCCTGGTTTACAGTAACGGAACAAAAGTAAAATGAAGTGTTTTCTTGTATATTAACATGAACTAAAAAGTAAAAACTTGAAGATTTCGTACTTACTTAAAAAGACTTGAAAATGCAAAATTCGAAAACTTCAGAAGGATAAAAAATAAAATAAAAACAAAAACTTGGGAAAAAGCATGAACATTTAAAATATTTAAATACCGTAAAGTCGGGTTACTTGGACCCTAAGGGGTTACTTGAGCCCATTACAGTAAAATGATAAAATCTGGGTTTGGTACTAGCATTAGAGACTGCAGAGTGCTTCTACCTAGAGGAGAAACGAGGAACTACGTGCAAGTCTTCAACTAATAAGTACCAAACCTAGATTTTATCATTTTACTGTAATGGGCTCAAGTAACCCCTTAGGGTCCAAGTAACCCGATTTTACGGTATTTAAATATTTTAAATGTTCATGCTTTTTCCCAAGTTTTTGTTTTTATTTTATTTTTTATCCTTCTGAAGTTTTCGAATTTTGCATTTTCAAGTCTTTTTAAGTAAGTACGAAATCTTCAAGTTTTTACTTTTTAGTTCATGTTAATATACAAGAAAACACTTCATTTTACTTTTGTTCCGTTACTGTAAACCAGGGTTGGGAAGAAGCGCGTTTTTTCCGTTTTTATTGTTTTTTTCTTAAGTTTTTTTTTCTTTCAAAAAATTTCGAAATTTCGGAAAGTTTTTTTCCCCCTGGATGTAGTGAGTTTTTTTGTTTTAAAATTTCAGCATTCCTGTTTCATTTTTTTTTCTCCCAGTTTGTTAAATTTTTCCTACTTCAAGGTTTACAAGTTTTTTTCTGGTTTGAAATTACCAAATCGATACTTTTTCTGTTTCGCAGCTAAAGGTTTTTGTAAAAGTTTATTCTGAATTTCAAAGTTTATGGGTGGAATATGTTTTTCTGTGAGTAGTTTTCAAGTTTTTTTATTACAAAGTTATGCACATTTCTTTCTTTTTTTATTGTTGTTTTCCCAGCTCTTTTCTGTTGAAACATTTTCAAGTTCGCAATTTTTTTTTCTGTTTTTGAAAATTTGTAAGCTTTTATATTTTTAGTTTTCAAAATATTTTTACCCCTCTAAATTTTTCGTTTAATGTTTTAAAATTTTCAAGAATTTCAAGTTTACTAGTTTTTGTGTCCCGAAATTAGCAAGTTTTTCATCTTTGAAGTTTGCAAAAGTTTTTTTTTTCGTCCTGAAGATTGTTAAAATAATATTTTTTTTTCTGTTTCGATTTTTATTTTCTGTCATTCAAAGAATGCGACCATGTAGTAGTGTGTGTATCACGGAGTAGAAAGAAGGAGAGAAATGTTCTACGGATGCGCTAGTTTGAAAGTGGCAACGAATTTTCACACGCCCGCCAGAGGACGCTAGCTGAAACGCTCCCTACTTCCTACGGCATTCAATGTAAATGATACTGAATCTGTCCTCTCTTTAAATGGTGCTATGGGAAAGAAAAAAAATTTTTTTCAACTGGATTTTGATGTAAATCTTCGACTGACATTATGAATTAAGTATGATTTTCATCCCACGAAAATAGGAGCAGTATTTTTTGAGAAATAGGTTTAATCGAATGCACTTACCAACTTGTCAAATCTGACAGAATCTGTCATTTTTTAAAGACTGCTGTTGGCAAGAGTTTTTTTTTTTTTCAACTGGATTTTGGTGTAAATCTTCGATTGACATTATGAACTAAATATGACTTTGAAGCTCTCTAAATTGTGATAAATTATGCATGTGGCAAAAAATTAATTATGTCGGTACTTAATTTTTTTTATTAATTAAAAATATTTAGTAGACAAAATAATTATTATAGACTATATTTTCATATTACCTTCTTTTTTACATGTTCATATTTTTATTTAATTACCATTTGTAATCAGTAATTGAAAAATTTATTTATTCATTATTATTATTTTTCTTCGTTTTTACCTAATAGGAAATTTTATATTTACATAATTTTTACAATTAAAAATATATTCATTGGCTTAATTTTCGAATTTTTTTTATCTTTTTTGCTTAAACCTAGACTAATATAATGTATCTCTAACCAGGGGTGCCCACAAGGGGGGGATTATGGCGCATGTTTCGCCATAAAAATTTTTGGGGGGGATTTTTTAAAGCTAATTAATTTATTTATTTATTTATTTAAATTATTGATTAATTTATTTTTAATTAAAATTATGGGCTGATTTGTTTTGAATAAAAATTATTCATTAATTAATATTTTTAATCCACATTAGTTCTTTTATTTCTTTATTATTTTATTTATTTATTC
>JAXGGA010021539.1:0-16411 GCA_038373865.1 Uloborus plumipes | reverse complement strand
ATAATAGGGAGTTTACTGTTTATCATCACTTTTAAAAATAATTTTGATAAAAAGTGCAATTATGTAAAAAAATTCTAAATTGTAAATTTAGCAAAATCTCAATTTCTGGCGTCTTATTATGCCTCGGCACCTGGGGCGATTGCCACGCTCGCCCCTCTTTTCGATAACTCGACCTTGAAGAAACTGACTAATACTCGCGTTTCAAAATTAAATAAAACAGCTTTACCAACGCGCAAAGTTATGAGCTTTGGGCCAGTGAACTCCTAATCTAATTAGTAACTTATTAATAACTTACAAGACTCATTCGAGTTTCATTGATACAAATTATTGAAATCGGCCTACCGCCTACCAATCGTAACAATAAACGCAAAATATTTTTGAAGTCGCTTTTTCTCTATTTCCTTCAGTTTTTTGATCGTAGGAACAAGAACAAATTCAAACAAAATTGATTTTCAGAAGCAGAAGGAAAGATAAACATTGAAATTGAGTAATCTTATATTTATACAGACGTTAACTCATCCCGCACATTACACGATCGTTTAAATTTAAAATATATTTGAGTTAGATTTTCCTCTATTGCTTTTACGTAAAAGTTATCAGAGAGTGGTTTATATAATTGTAGAGTACAGAGTGAGTTCTTTGTAACATTGAAACACGTGTAATTTAATTTGCGTATTTGTTATTTTTATTTAAAAAAAAAAAAAAAAACATGTTTCTACATACTGGAAGGGAAAAAATGTCAATATTTTGCATTCGACAACATTGTAACAACGTTCATCAAATTGCGAATAAATATTTTGACTTGGAAATAGTCTCTGAATACTATACATACTATTTCGTTTCTGAACACGAACTGAGCTATGCAGATGTTTGCCAACTAACATGTGGATTCATTTTCAAAAGCAGGAGCATTCATTCTTGAATAAAGCCTTAGGAAAAGAGAGAAGTGGAACCACCCGGTAAGAGTAAGAGTCAGGGGGGGGCTAATGGGTAGTTGTAAATCTTCACACCCCCCTCAGAGGTTTCCCCGTTTCCCCTCGACAAGAAGAGAATCCGATGGAAGGCGTGGCTAAGGGAGAAAGTGAGCTTTTTTTGGAAATATTTTCAATAATTGGCGTCCTGTTTTGATTTAAAAATTGGTCGCATTTTCACAAACGAAGTCTCGGGAGAAAGCTGAAAATGTTTTGCGTGTCTGCTACAAGTTAAAATTTCGATAGCATGATTTGCTAACTTTTTATTGAGCGAAATGTGCAACAGTACCTTGTTTTTGACGAAATTCATTTTTTCACGATTTTTAAAAAATCGAGAAATGCAAATTTCAAAAAAGTAGCAAATACAAGACTCGGAAATAGGCTTGAAAAATACTCGAAAAAAAAATCGGAGTCAAAAACTTAAAAGGAAGTTGTAAAACCTTTAGTCAATTTTTCCCGTAGGTTAACATTGGATCTGAAGCTTTCAGACTCTGTGTGAAGAGAAGCCTTAACTCCGGCTTTTATCGGGCTCGTTTATCGTTGTTTATTTTCCACTATCGGGGTTCAGTTTCAATCATTGTGGCTGAAGATTGTTATTTTAGCAATCTAACATCTCCTTTCGGCGCCTGGGGATGTTTGGCGCTGAAGCGATGTAAATTGGCGTGTGATTGGGTTTGTAGTTTTTAACGAAGATCGTTTTCCGTTCCCCGCTAAATAAAATACTGCAGCGTTGAAAAATGTCTGAAATTAAAAAGCACTTTTGTTGCCATTCTGGGAAAGCAAAAAAGCAGGTGTCGAGAGAAATTGAGATTGTTGATAAGTAGCTATAAAAAGGTGATAGGTCTCGTGTTGTCGTGTTCAGGGCCTGACTTAAGGAAGCCTTGAGATTCGCGGACTTAGCCCTTTTTGGGTGAACTTAGATTGCCTAAAACTGCATTTCGGAGATTTTTATTGGAAAATATTCACCTCGAAACCATCAATTATGCCAATTCAACAATGACGCTTGCAAATAATAAACAACGCTGAATTTTTTCTTCATTTCGAGCTGTTGTTCATCGTCATGTATATGGGGCCATTTTTTTTTTTTCTAATTCGTTGTCAAAGATTTGAAAGTACAGTCGAACGCAAGGGCGGATCCATAAAATCTTCAATGGGGGGCGGGAGGGTATTGGTTTTTCGTACCAATACTTTATACTTTATACTTTGCATACTGTTTCACAAATATTGATCACAAAAGATTCGGACTTCGATTCCGAAACATATCCGCGGCAGAACCCCAAATCTTCTACCCTCAACTTAATTAAAACTCGTATAATATTGTATTTTTAGGTCTTCAATGTCGAAAAATTATCGGTGAAGAGCCCCCCAAGGGAGGGGCGATCGTTCCCATCGCCATTCCCTCGTATCCGTCCGTGCTTCGGAGTTCGAGGTTCGACTGAATGTAATGAGCCTGCAGATGTGCCCACATCTTGATGACCCAGGTAGCACAAAAAACGTTCAAACGTTTTATAAACGTTTTTAGTCCGTTGTCACAACGTTAATAACCATTTTACAACCTTTAAAAAACGAAGTGTGCTACTTGGGGAAGTGCAACAATCTGGAGGCGTTAAAAATTCAAATGCCATTCACATAGTGTTTACCAAGCGACGAGTGGCCAACGCTCTACCCAGACGGCCTGTCCCCGTTTCGAACAGAAGCCAGAGCGCAGACACGTGACCTTGGGCGATTATGACTGCGAGTGTCACCTCAGCTTCTCGGAGTGGTCATAATTTGCCTGTTTTGATCGTCACCTTCAGCCCGATTGCCCGGAAGGGAAATTCTTATTATTCTGCAGGATGAATTTTATGGTGCAGTTATGGCGAACCGATTTGCGGAAAAGTACCAGATGGTTCTGCAGGGCCTTATTGGTTGTGTTGTTGAGTCGTTGTTCAGGGCACCTTTGAGCAGCATGTTATTGATCGACGTAATCGAATCGTTCGATTATTAATCTTCTCTCTTGAGAGGTCGATTCTACCGTTTCGATTTTGGGTGATTCTTGTGAGTGATTCATTTTTGAGTCTTGTCAAATGATTTTATGGTCAAAAATGATCTGTTATCGATTTGTTCTTCTAAGTGAAAACTTCGAGGTATAACCTTGCATGACGTTGCCAGTATAACCGGATTTGGCTCAGTTACTTGCTCATCTTCAGGGCCGCAACCCAGAATTTTTCCCAGAATTGTGGTATTAGTCCATGTATCAGAGATATGAATTAGTATAGATTTTCCAGTACCTATTTGAACGCGAGTAAGAAATGCTAGTTGAGCCCTGGCAGGGAGTGGGTTCAACCTTTCCCAAAATCTTTGGTGTGGAACCGTATTGTCAGTCTCAGTATGATGAGCGGAGCTATATGTAATGATTTCCAAAAGGGGTTAGCACCAACGCTGCGAAAAAGTTAAAGATTATTGTTATTATTATTATTTTTTTGACTTTTTAAGGTAGAACGTAGAGGCCAAGATACTGTCAACCTTGGGACTCACTTTCAGTTAGTCGGCCCTCTGGTTATGGTAGGCCTTTCGAGTTAAAGCCAAGGGTTTAAGGGGAGCTTAACGCCCTGACGCTTCGCCCAGAGAGCGAACCCCCGCCCCTGGTTTCACTCCCATGCCACCTTCCCGACGTATATGAAGTGGAGGGGAGAGAAAAAGGTGCCACTCGGGCACTTGAAAGGTTTGAATACCTGGTTCTTAAAATGCTAGCATATTCTACTGGTTGCGGGGTCAGCACGAACAAAATTTGTAGGAGGATTGAAATTTTCAATTTGCTGAACGAAACTCAGAATTTTACCGAACGTTAAAATACGAACATAACACCATTATAAACTTTTTTGTTTCAAAAATATGCCGTCTTGCAATCCTTCCTACGAGTTTTCCGAATCATAGGACAAAAATTTCCGAATGTGGAATTTTTTGGGGAATCACAGTGGCCTCCCTAACCTCCTATCGGGGTGCCCCTGCCATCGGTGATAAAACGCTGTTTTAAACAAAAATTCTGATTTTTTTTCTAAACAATTAAACTGGTTCTTTCGTAAATCATTGGCTAAAATTTAACAAAATGAAGACAACGGCAAAAGGCAACAAATTGTGGTCACGAAAGCTTCGACCTGTTACTCACTTGTCCTCCTTGGTTCCTTTCAATGGAACTCTAATCAATATTCTCCGTTCGTAAAATTGCGCTTTCACACTGCCACGCGTGGGCTGAGGTTTTTTCAGTTTCACCTTCGGTTCGAATAAAGGTGAGCAGAAAAAAAAAAGGCAAACGTCAATTCCGCACCCATCGCCACACGCCGTCCTTCTTTTGAATATGGATGCCTCTGTAATAAGAAAGATATAGCGGAAGAATTGAAGTTTGTTTACCCATTTAACGCGCACAGCTGTTGGCAGGATTGAAGGATGGACGATCTTGAATCCGCTGGCAGTACCAAGCGATTAGCATTAGATGAGAGATATGCAAAATCGGGCTGCGTTGCGTTTTTTCTAGCCTGGTGAATTGTTTCTCGCGCAACGCAAGGCCGGAGGTGTTGGGTTAGGAGTGTTTGATTGTTTGATTGGAGAATGCGTTGTTGCTGATTCGTTGGGGAGATAGTGTTTTTATTAGGGTATATTTTGCGATGGAATTTGGAAACTGAGTAATGGAATTGTTTTTGGGCTGTTTTAAGGCCTTCTGAAACGTAATTGAAAATACTTTATCGGAAAGGGAGGAACTTAATTTATTTTATTTTATTTTTTTAATGGCACAAGAGCCTCAACAAACTTATTTATCTTTTTTCGTGAGTTTTTCAGTGTAGATTCAAACGTAAAAGAAAACATCTCGCAACGCAGAATATGGGAAAAAGAAATGTCATCAATTTAATACTATTAAAATCTGTTCGCGTCTGTGTCTGAAGCTTGAACTCTTCAAAAAAAAAAAAAAAACCCGCTGAGAGTAGAGAATCGAACGAGGTACCATTCGATTCGAAAATTTCCAAGGAAAATAATGAAATTAACCGCGTAATTGTTCGACTTTAATTAGCTGAGATATTAATGAGAACGTTTATTAAATTTTTGAACTATTTAAAATTCCAAGACTTTTATGTCTTTCCGTTGCCATTTTGCATACGTGGTACAATAAAGTTCTAACAATTGTTTTTAGTCCGGAATTTTTTTCTGACTTTTTAATTATAAATTAACTTTTTCGTCATTTCTTTTTTATTCTTATTAATGACTTTTATTTTTTTTCTGGTGCCATTTTGAAAATGTGGTACTCTTAAGTTTTAATGATGTTTTTTTGTTGGAATTTCTTTCCTCAATTATAATTAATGAAACCACGTTTTTTGTCATTTCGTTTATTCTAATCAATAATTTTTATTTATTTCTGTTGTTATTTTGAATATGTGTTTCGAATAAAATTCTAATTGATGTTTTTAGCAGAGACTTTTTGTGGCTGCGATCCAAATGTTAAAACAACTTTTTAGTTTAGAATTTTGCAATTAATTTTGCAGGAAGAAAGTGGTTTGGGAATAATTGTTTTTGGTAAGGAATTTTATTTTTCATTTAGGGAGAGTGTTACGCATGCGCTACTTGACATCTCTGTTATTTCCGAGGAAGCCCGGACCGGGCCTCGCAGCTAGTTGAAACATTATAAATTTTGGCCCAATAAAAAAAATTGTGGTCCAATGTTACTCTTCGCCATTACCGCTAAGCTGACGCAACAAGTTGTTTTCGTTTTGGAAATGTATTTTGAAAGAAGTTACTGTTGCCAATTTTTCTGAAACGTGAATTTTGAAACTATTCAAAGGGGGGGGGGGGGGTCCTTCACTGGTTGATTAAACCGAAGTACCATCACTAGATTTTACGAGTTGAAAATT
Organism: Uloborus plumipes; assembly: GCA_038373865.1. Lineage (NCBI taxonomy): Eukaryota > Metazoa > Arthropoda > Arachnida > Araneae > Uloboridae > Uloborus > Uloborus plumipes. Next base: position 10,560 of record JAXGGA010021539.1, on the reverse strand, counting down.
GTGTTTGAAGATCAAGATTAGTTGCTACTTGGTAAATTGTGGAAAATGGTGACTTAAAATGTCTATCATTCAAAACTCTGTCCAAACCCATTCAATTACGTTAAATTGATTTCTTTTATCAAAATCTTAAAGTCGGTGTAGTTATGAATGAAAGTACTGAGTAAAAATTTTAATTTGTCAGATAACATCGATTATTTTAATGTTTTGGCAGCAATTTGAAAGATAATCTGTTTAAGTACTTTTTTTTTTCATTTTATTGATTTACAAAAAGGAAGTCGTGAACAGAGAAAAAGGCGTGGCGACTAATAAATTTGCTTCTGCTCTCTAATGGCGACCAGAAAAATCTCTTAATCTTGATCTTTGTTATTAGGTGAAAGCAGGGTGCCCACAGTGGGGGGACTACTACGCTATCAAAATTGGGGGTGGGGGTAAACTGATTCATTTATTTATTTGAATTATTTATTAATTAATTTTTTTATTTGAAGTTATTTACTCAGGGTTGCCACAGGCTACTTAAATGCTACTTTTTGCTGCTTTTTCTGGCTCTAGGCGACTTTGGAGACTTTTTTTTGGGGACAAACAGGCTAAAAAGCAACTTATTTTTGCTGGAGCTACTTTTTTGGAGACTTCTTTTTTTTCAAAGCAAGTTTTCATTCGAAAATCTTGATTTTTTTTGCCCTATTTGATTTTATTTATTAATTTGAAACCCATTATTTTTTATTCTTATTTCTTTGTCACCTAAAAAAAAGAACATTCCTTTGCCTTTTATTATGGACAAATCCACTATTTTTTTAAATCAAGGAGGGGCTTAGATTTTTGAATAACCTCTATGCTACTTTAGCTATCGAGTAAAAAGTGATTTGCTTAATAGCCATAGCTACTGAGGAAGTTAGGTGGATCTATTTATTTGATACTAGCCGGGTACCCGGCCCTGCCCGGGTTTCGGCCGGGTATGGCGTTTTAGTGACACTCGTTCATGAATTTTTCAACATTAAAGTGCATATCATACACACAATGGCTACTTCTGTAAACAATAGCATTTTTTTCTGACTGGACAAACTAAAAAACTGTATTACACACCTTAAATACAAATGCAAGCTACAAATAATGTTTAGGTAAATCGGAAATGTTATAAGCTTGGTACAGGGTGCGGCGGAGAAACTTGCAGACTTGAAAAGTCAACTAAGGGAAAAGTAATCATGTATCAGTTTACTACTTTTTATAAGATATGGTACCCATTCTGAATTTTTATATTAGTTAGATTTAAAAACTACATCGGGAAGAATGACGGCCCCTGTTAATGATGCACTCATGTACCCTAGATAAGATTTGTTGCACTCTTTCGAGCATGTCGACTGATGGGATGTTGGTGATAGCAAGCCGGATGTTGTTCTTCAGGCGTTGCAGGGTTAGGGGCTTGTCGTTGTAAACGATCGATTTGAGATACCACGCATAAAAAATAGTCACAGAGTGTGAAATCGGAAGTTCGGGCCGTCCACGGTACGTCACCTTTCAAGGAGACGTTATCATCACTCAACTGGTGAACTACAGCAAGTTTGTAGGGATGAAACTGGAGTTCGTTGTGAAGAATTCGTCTCATTGTCCAATCAAAAACCCCCAAAGCAGCAGCGTGTTTACGCGCCGAACGCCTGGGAGAGCGCAAAAACGACTCCCTCACTTTTTCGACGTTTTCTAGGGTTCTGGAAATCCGTTGACCTCCTGGGCCTCTTTTTGCCACCCTCTCACTTTCCCTGAATGTTTTCACCCACGAAACAGTCGATTCCCAGCCTGGAATGGGAACAACGGGCTGAATTTCGAACCGAGTTCGGAAGGCACGTTGAGTGGCGACCACCGAAAGATTATTTGAAAAGTAAGATTCGGCGGCGAACGTTCGTTGCTCCTTTGTCCAACGCATGGCGACAACTAAACTATGAGATAACAAAACTTCAGGACCCTCTCTTTAAAATGAGACTCTTCCCACTCCTTTCTGACCACTCCTTGCTAATTAGCATCCAATTAAAATCAGCAAGTTTGTGTCGCAATCAATGTCGCATCCTGTAAAATCAATCGCATTGGAGTCAAGTATTTCCAAACATTACACGTAAAATAAGTCCCATCATTAGTTTATATCCTTGCGACTACATTGGTGAAAACATCTTATGTACCTATAACTTAGAAATTTTTTGACTATAAACATTTTCTGTTCTATAATTGTTGCCAAAATCAATTATCTTTTTATTTAGTCTCGTTAGCGATTATTGGCACAGATGAATCTAAAAATCCTAACAAAGCAATACATTTCATACTTACTCCAGTGAAGCCTAGGTTCAAAATTTTCACCATGATTACTATTAATATTGTTGTTGCATGGCAACCAAATTTTTGCAACAATGCACTGAAAATTTAATTATTTAATGGGGAAATTAAATGAAATTTACTATTTTCCATAATAACTTTTTTAAACTAAGCTTTTTAGAAATAAATTATAGCTTATCCTGCTCTCTGTTACTGTAGCTATCTAACTGTGCAAAAATGGTTAAAATCGGTTCAGTAGTTTGGAAGATTACCCCGGACATACGGTTTCAGAAGTAGTCTTTTATGTATATAGATATCGCACGCCTAGAAGAATACTGTCCCAACTCAAAAAGTCGAAACTCTGAATGTTCAGAGATGTACCCAGAGCCATGATTTAAAAGTCAAAAAGAAACGTTTATTTTAAAAGCATTATGAAAGCAAATGAGCCGAAATGATCTAACCTAATGTATGATAGACTGCACCATTACTAATTGCTTTAATACATAAATTTCTTTTCCATGTCTTAAATTTTTCTGTTTTTGAGTTGTGACAGTATTCTTCTAGGCGTGCGATATATTGGGGGAAAATCGTCTCAAAGTTTAGTAGATTGAAGAGAAACTGACTTATTTAACTTTCCTTTAACTGAATTTTAATAATAAACAGCGGATTAAGTAAAAATTTATTTTTAGGAACTTACAGACATCAAGCACAAGCTTCGCCCCCAAAATCTACACTACTAGAGATTTCAATAACTGTGCACATCTTGTAATTTCAATTATTTTAGAATTTGACAGCTATTTTAACATCGGCTAACTGAAGCATACTATATCCATAGTTCTTTTTTTTTCAACCTTGACTTTTATTTTTTATTGATTATAATTACTTTTTGGTGGGAAGTGTACTAAATATTTAGCAAATGAGTTTTTAATTGTTAAATTTTTTTACTTGCAATAAGTAACTTGCAACTTCTTTTTTATTTCATTAATTTTTTAAGGGATAGTTTTTGCATAAGCTTCCATTTGAACAGTTGGAATGTGTGAAAGTTGAAGAACTCATTGATTAAAATTTTTAGAATTAATGATTAAATAGGGGAAATTATACAAAGTAATATAAATTAAACAAGGGTATAAGAGGTGTATTGTTTAAAGTTTTTGATGAGAATCCTTTTGCATAATTTTTGGGAGTTTTTTTTTTAGTATATATCAAAGCTTTGTAAAAAGACAATTACATAAAATTTATTCTCATTTTTACTAAAACTTTCATTTAAAAATTTAAAAAAAACTCCGCAATTATTTTAAGCATGATTATTCACTTGCCACAAAAAGTACTGAATCGCTGATTTTATTTCAATGTTGTCAAGTTTTGTAATATTAGTATTATATTTCTGATTTTTTGCAAGGAACAAAGTACTAGTTAACATTATGATTAAGAGCTCTATTTCTCCACTTCAGACTTCCATCACAAGTCCTCCCTCACACCATGTCATGTTGCAGGACCAATATGTGGAGTTAGGGCCGTATTGAAGGGGTGGGTTTTTAGGGTTCAAACCCCTTCCGAAATTTTTCAAAACTATGAAAAAAAGTCTTTTTATTGTTTTTCACTGACAAAATTAATATTGCTGTTTTGTTTTAATTTTCTTTTTTACTTTGAAACTGTAATTAAAAAAGTGAAATTATCATTATTGAATAATTGTACAAAAAAAGTGCTTTTCTGCAGTAAGCATTTTTATTGTAGTTATTGCAAACATACCTTAACAGTACGTCTTTCCCTGCAAATTTTTAACACCACTAAAAGAACTCCAAAATTTTTCAGATTTGTAAATACTAAACTCTATTTTTAAGACTTATAAGTGTTCCCCGTGAAATAGAAATTTTAAAAGTACTCCTTCGAATGCGCGTGTATGAGTAAGACCAGATTTTTTTCTTCATTGAAAATATGAGTCCATTTTTTCCCCATTTTTCATGTTTCTTTTTTAATAAGTTTTGGCAAAAGTTTTTTTTTTCTTTGTTATTGCATATTCAGTTTAAATTCCTCAGCAAAACAGATGAGGATTTGTTACAAATTTTAAATTTTCAGCTATACTATTTATTTCTTACTTCATTTATCTGATCATAAATTAAAAACTGAGTATCTTTCTATCTTTCTTTCTATCTATGTCACTCTTCTTTCTCCTGAACGCCAATGAACTGAAAGTCGAACCAGGTACCGATAGATAGGTAATTTTTCAGGCTTCATTAGTTTCAATCTATATAATTATGATTTTAATTAGCGAAGATATCAATTAATAAGTAGTCAAGTTTAAAGCGATTAAGCCTAACAAATGATTAAATATGAAATCCATTCTTGCAAACCGTCGTTGCTATGAAACAGTGATAACAATGATAATGAGAATTTTGAATGAAGGCTTAACTAAATCAAACACGAAACTCATAAGCGGGCCACTTACGTAGAATTTTTATCGCTAGCTACTTGTAATATTTTGAAACATTCATTTGTTGAAAAGCCATCTACTTATATTAAAAACTGAGTATCTATGTCTGCTTTTTTCCTTTGAGCTAGCTGAACTTCCTAAAACTTTCCTCACCATCTTGAAGACGCGAAGCATCACAATAATTCGAATGATTTTTTTATATAGGAAAAAAGTAAAGGCGTGAAGCGCCTGTTAGCGAGCCGCCTTGGCGGGGAGTAGTTTCTTGAAATTTTCCTCACTACTTTCAGGGCACGAAGTGCCCGTGCAAAGCCGGGCCACGTGCGTGGTATGTCTTGAAATAGAATGAACATTAAATTATATCAAATAATATAACTTCAGAATGAGGTAAAAGTTAGAGAAGGGGGACGTTATGCATCAACATGCCGCAGGAAGCTAATCTAGCTGAACTGGCAGCTAGTCTGATCATAAATAGTGTTTTTTTTTTAACTTTTTCAATTTTGGAGACTACTTTTTTTGGCAACTTTTTTTATACGTTTTTGGCTACTTTTGCTACTTTTTTAATGAATTTTTCCTGTGGCAACCCTGTTTACTGATTTTTTTATTTAAATTATTCATTATTTTTTTTAAATTATTTCTTTGTTTTTTTAAATTTATTTAATTAATTATTTATTTTTTTAATTATTTATTTTTGTGTGTGTGCACTTGGAATTTCTGGAAAAAAAGCGATTATTTTCTGTGCATAATTTGTACTTTTAAAAAATCAATACATAAAAAGAAAATTATAATTAAAAGAAAAACAAATAAATAATATTAAAAAAAATAAATAAAATAAAAAAAAATTGTGAAAAAGGAAGGGGGGTGAATTTGCGCCATTGATCTTGGAGGGATGAGCACCGCTGAGTGAAAGGTTATATGATTATTTTGTATTATTTCTGAGGAAGTCAAAGTTTATTCGATCCCCAGTTGGTTAAAATGATTAAATTTCTCTTCAATTTCGTCCAAAATTCCTCTCTCATTCGAATAGGTGCGCAACAAAAGCGTATCAGCTGAAATCCGACCTTTCGAGCAAACTAGCTGCATCAAGTCTATCGGTGTATGTACGCACATGCACAAAAATTCCCTCTGCTATCTGCCATCGCATAAATAGCTGACTTCAGCTAAATTGCCTTTATCAGAGCTCCTCAGGAATTTTATCTGTTTCCGCAAAAGTTCGGTTGGACTTTTGTCGCTTATCGCACGGGTTATTTATGTGAATGGAACAAATTTCTCTCGTCCCATTGACAAAATGTAAATTGGAACGTTTTTTTGCTGCTCCAGATAGCGATTTTTTATCAATGGATTCGATCGCAAGTGGTTTATATTACGGAAAGAAGTTTGTTCAAGATAAAAATGAAAGTTACAGTTGTGTTTGTGTTTTTTTTTTTTTTTGTCTGGTGGATGATTTGACTTGGAAGGATAAGATATCGTTGGCAAAAAAAGAAGTAAATTAATAAATAATTGAAAAATAGATAAATTAAAATAAACAAACAAACAAATTTATTGATTTACAAGATTAGATTTACTTTAATATAAGTATGTGGCACACTTTTATGAGTAATATTTTTCAATAATGCTTTTTTCAAATTGATTTTTTAAAATTAAGTTCTTGTCTTTTCATGTTGAAATAAAATCCGCCTACACAGTGTAGAACGGAAAAATAATGTTTGAGGAAAGTCATCTAGGGGTTTAAGAGGGACGCAACAAAATCAGAAGTAGTTTAAAAACAATTTGCATTAGATTTGCAAAAATTTTACATAAAAAAAAAGATAAAAAAACTATTTTAGGAGAAGCCCCCCCCTTCTACATTAGTAGAGTAATCAAGTTCTAATGTTACATTTGTCAAATAATGACTCGGAATAATTTTCTATGGTTGTGCAATATTCTACTTGAATTGGAAAAATCGTACCAAACTTCCAAATCGAACCGATTTTGAAAACTTTTATTTTCTTAGAAAGGTGAAGTGACCGAGGGTGTTCTTAGCTAGGTCGCGTCTTCGGATGTCCTTAATTAACAAAGATATTAATTAAAAATCTTTAAAATGTTTTTTGCGATTTTTGAAATTTTCACATACTTGAGAATTTAAAACAATAGTATGAAAAGAAGAAAAAAATTCCTGCTTCTGATAAGGTGTGTTTGGTGTGTGTGTCAAAAACAATTAAATTCATTTTGATTTTAAGTTCTTTCTGACCAATGAAGTTCGTTTCGATATAAGTTCGGCAATCGGGATGAGGGTCAGAGGTTGTTTAAATTTTTAATTTTCTCTTTGTACTTGTTGCAAATGCCTGTTTGACATTATTTAAATTAATTGCTCCTGTCACGAAGCATTCATAATAAGAATATTAAATTTTCCTGGCAGTATTCCATCGAATAAGTAAAGCATCGATTTTCGTTTCGTTGCGAAACACCTCATACCTCTGTCACAGCCAACTGCGCGACATTACGGCTCCTCTACTGCCCCATTATCGACAGGAGTGACTCACGACTTGTTCTTTTTTCCATTCCGAATGGAACGATTCGATTTGTCCTCAAAATTATCATCGCAGTCATTTTGCTACTCATTCTGTACTGGAAACGATCTGCAAGATGGTGCTGGGAGTAATTTCAAGGTTTTTTTTTTCTTTGAGATGGGAAGGTTTAAAGTTTATGGGTTTTTTCCCCATATGTCTTTTATTGGTGTGTCTATTCGTGTGTCTGTCATTTTACTTTTCTACGGGTAATACTTTCCGATTATTCGAATTCTATGTAACTGAACTGTTCAGTAATCCGTTCGGCAGAAGCTACTCACACACTACAAAAATAAAAAATGTTTTTTTTTTTTTTTTTTTTTTTTTTTTATGTAATAAACTGCAAAATTGCGAGTTTTACAGTTTATTACTGTGCATTTTACAGTTTTAAACTGGATCCTCTTCTGCCAGTATTATATTGCTGCTTTTACAGTATACTACAGCTAATTTTATGGTAATAAACTGTAAAATTGTCAATTTTACAGTTTAGTGAGTTTTTTTTTCATTGAGATGGGGGAGGGGGGGGGGAATTGTTCTCGTATCGCTCATGCTGTACATAGGACCTTCGGTCCTATTTAATTTTCTATCTGTGACACGAAACCAACCTACCAATTCCTAATTTTAGCCTTAAAAGATTAGATAAAGGGTCCTTTTCTGCCCTCTTTTGAAAGAATTCAGGTTTTTTTTTTCTCCCTGAGGTCAAGTTTGAATCGGCTGGGAACCCTGAATTTGATTAATCGAACTTTGCTCTTTTGTACACCTGGGTATTACGAATTAAATACTATCTTTATTGTATAAATATGATATGCATTTGTGATAATGCAGTTCATTCTTTTTTTTTCAATTTTTTTTTTTGAATTCAAAACATTGATTTTCTTTTGAATTACCCGGAAAAAATTTCCGCCTGGAATTTTTTTCGAATTATATGCATAAAATAAAACGCATGTACTTTCCATCTTTCTATTATAAATATTATACTTGCAAATAAGTTCAAACACAAAATTTTTAGCCCAAAATATTTAGAATTTCCTCTTCTATTTTCTTAATTACGAGGAAAACCTAGAAACAGTTAGGGAAGTTTATTGGTTACTTGTAATTGAACCCTGACATATTGATGAAGGATTTCCACTACTATCTAAACATTCCTGATTACTAGCAGACCCGTCATTTAAGGGGGTGGGGCGGAGTCACTTGCCCTCCCCTCGACTTTGGGAACACAATATATTTACATACAATTATTGGGGGTGTTTTTTACTATTTTTAGGGGTGATTTACTTTGGGTCGACACCCTTTGTCACACTCCCTAGAAAACTTTTACTTTTGAAATGACGGGCCTGATTGCACTAATATTTTGACAATTCGAGATTTATTGTTAATTTTTCATTTTGTTCATTGAGAGCAATTGTGTGTTTTCGCAGGGGTTTTTTAATACATTTCTTTACGGCATTGTGTGCTGATTTTAACTGTACATTGAACCTTAAATGTGTGTTTTCTATCTTTCTAGATGTAAACACTGTTCGCAAAATGATGCTCGAAAACGGGGGCACACTGTGCCCCTCCTGCTGCACCCCCTTCGACAAAAGCAAGCACAGGAAGCTGATTGACACGTGCGGGCACGAGCTGTGCTACATGTGCATCAATTCTGACCATTGCCCTCTGTGTGTGTACCATGGTGAGTCTTTTTCAGTTCACATTACAACCTCCTTTTTTTGTAATTCTGTTATTGTAGTCTATTTTCCGATCTTAGCACAGTCGTAGTTATCTTCTTTTTAATACGTTTTTATTAGTTTCACATGTGGGCTTGTTTATTTATCAGTATGTATGTAACTCTGAATAAAAGATAAAATTCACGTTCTTTACAAATGTAAAAGTAATAATATATTTAATATTATTATTAATACTGAAGGCTAAACTGTTTTACATGTTGATGCGTTGTAAGTGTTTCAGTTGTTAGTATATAACTCTGAATAAAAGATAAAACTCACTTTTTTTGCAAATATAAAAGTAATATATGTAATACTATTATTGACACTAATGGCTAAACTATGTTTCATTTTGATGTATTATAAGTGCATGTTGGTTTATTGACTCTAAAAACGTATTTTTTAATTTTTTTAAACTATAATTTTATTATTATATTCACGATACAGTAAAACTTCTACAAACGGCCACCACTTCCTTCCGTGAAATTGTGGCCGCTTTAAAAAGGGTTTTAATTATAATTGCGAGATATTTTCTGTTATACCTAACAGAAGCAAGTCTAACACATATTTTTTTTATTTTTGGAATTAAAATGAAGATTGATACTTTTCTGAATTTCAAATGGTATTTTATTTGATGTTTTTTTGCATTAACCTCCCGTGACTTTCCATCGGGGAGCCCCTGCTCTCAAACGGCACTGGTAAGTAATGGGAGTAATAATGGCACTGTAAGGATTCTTTATCGTTTGAATTTCGTCTCTATTAACTCTCTCTCTCCGATTTATCGCTCTCCTATTGGTACAGAAGTTCCATTGGGCTGCGTGAGATTTATAAAATGACTTTGAGATTGTTGCAATTCAAATGGCTGACCAACAAATAAACAAATCTGAATAACATTTTTGCTCCAAAAGGATCGCAAATCATTTGCAGCCAATAAGACTTCCCCACAGCTGTACTTGAGTCGAAATGCAGAAGATTATAAACCGAAAGGGAACATAGATTTTTGAAAAATGGAAATGATGAATCCACTCGGCGGCCGTTCAAAGGGGTTGAGCGGCCGCTACTAGGGGGAATTGTAACATTAGATCTATGGGGCAAAAAATCCGTGCCACGAAAAATTGGCCATTATGAGAGGTGACTGCTTGGTAGAGGTGGTCGCTGGAAGAGGTTTTACTGCATCAAATTTTCTAGAAATGCATGAGCTATATCTCTAAGCAATAAAAATAAATAAGATAATTAAGTAAAAACATCACTGGAATCATAACGAAAATTAGCTGTTGCAACTACTGATGTCTTCAGCAATGGTAATCTGTCGTTTGCTGTCGGTAATATTATTGTCATCATCTTTACCACAAAATGAAGCTACTGTAAATCGCCTTTTAATCTGGGAAACTGAACAACTGTAAATTGGTTTTTGTCGCAATGTCACTATCCTTGCTCATAAGCCACATTTACAGACTAACTGGGCTACGTATTCTGGGCAACTCTGTAAATTGGTTTTTGTCTCAATGTCAGTGCTATTGCTAAAAAGCCTCATTTACAGACTACATACGCTTACGTTTGTTTTCCATATTACTAATCAGACCCACTG
>JAXGGA010021538.1:0-16417 GCA_038373865.1 Uloborus plumipes | reverse complement strand
GAAGATATAAAACATTTTTTAAAAAACGGCAATTTTATTTGAAGGGTTTTTGCTGATAACACGCAGAGTTTTTGATCAAACCTTATCAAAACTTTAGGAAAGATGACAAAATACAAGAGAAAGAACATACTAAAACGGTTTTTAAAAATATTAAAAATCCAATGAGATATGAACGTTAAAAGGAAATAATTTTGCACGGCGCATGCGCGAAAGACAGAAATTTATAACTACAAAAATATTGTAGCCTGGTGTATACTGCATCTTATAAAAAAAGTTCCAGTTAAATATCGTAAAAATTGAAAAGATATCAGCGATCTAGTGAGCTGTAATTCATTCATTTGCAGTCAATTCATAAATGGAGAGGGGTTGTTCACAAATAGTGTGGGGACAATCGAGCATATTTTTCAATGTTAAATTGTATACTGTTTAAAAATTTATATTTGGCATAGAAGTCACATTTCGCCCATTCGGCCAAAAAGACCTTATAAGTAGGTGGCCAAAAGTATCCGGAGACCCCCTGAAACGTTGGTTTTGAACGATGACGAAATAACCTTTATTTTAAAAATAGCTCTTTGTGGACAGACCCTCACTATGTATGTATCGTCTGCGAATGAATGAAATACAGCTCACTAGATCGCAGATATCTTTTTCAATTTTCATGATATTCAACTGGAACTTTTTTTATAAGATGCAGTATATACCAGGCTACAATATTTTTGTAGTTATAAATTTCTGTCGTTCGTGCATGCGCCGTGAAATTTTTTTTCCTTTTAACGTTCATATCTCATCGGATTTTTTAATATTTTTGAAAACCGTTTTGGTATGTTCTTTCTCTTGTATTTTGTCATCTTTCCTGAAGTTTTGATAAGGTTTGATCAAAAACTCTGCGTGTTATGAGCAAAAACCCTTCAAATAAAATTGCCGTTTTTTAAAAAATGTTTCATATCTTCGGAAGTAAGAGTGGTGCGTTCATTTGAATTTGTACAGTAATTATACATAGTATGCTAATTAATTACTGAAATGCATAGCTTATTCCGAGCTATTTTCAAAGAGTTATGGTCAAAAAGCGGTTATTCTTTCGACCCCCCTTCTTATCGTCCCCCAAATGCAAGGGTAATTTAATTTCAACTTGGAAATGTTCGGTGAAACCTATATTTTGTATGACTAAAGTTAAAGAACAATTGATCACTTATTTCTCCAGCTATATGTAAAAATGTGAATTTTTGAAAGTGTCCGGATACTTTTGGCCACCTAGTGTATTACATGTCGTATGCCTCGTGACAAGAACTTATTTTTAATAAAAAGTGCAGATACGACTTTAATGCTTAGCACGGCAGTATAAGGTTTCTCTTTTGTCCCCGTCCTTTCTACCTTTACACAGTTTTGTTACACTTTAGACATACATGTACCAAAATATGAACGCTACTCATCATTCAGTTAATCATCCCCAAGACTTAAATTTATATCCATGCACTAAATGTGAAAAGAAAATGTTTTTGTTATTAATTTATTTGAATGTAAAGTTATTCCACTGACTTGTGCATGTGCTTGTGCATATACCAAGAGGAATTTGGAACTAAATAAAAAATTAAGTGAACTTACAGGTGACTGACGTCATCGACCGAGCGGAGTGTGTTGTTGAGTAGCTGGTTAATGTCTGTGACCCACTGTATAATTCTCGATGTTACAGGCAAGGAATAGTACACTGGCAAATGGGTAGCCAGGTCATAGCTGCATTCTTGCAGAAAAACGGACAGTAAGTGATCCATTTCGGTCCTTGCTTTGTCCATTACATGTTTTTCGCAAGTCCCTAGGGCAACAGATCGAATAGCAGGACGCAGCAGTAGGAATTCACAAACTTGCAATACCTAGGTAATTTTATGAAAGAAATTAAATGAATGAAAAAACTATGAGCTCAAAAGAATTTTCATGGGGCACCCATCCATGGGGCTCCATGGCGCACCCTATGTATGCCTTATGGCGCCCCATGGTACCCAAAGGGTTCAATAGGGAGCCAAATGGAACCTTTAAGGATGCCACAGGGAGTCAAGTGGAACCCTTCAAGGATGCCATAGGGAGCCAAATGGCAACTTCAAGGTTGCCATAGGGAGCCAAATGGCACCTTCAAGGATGCCATTGGGAGTCAAGTGGAACCTTCAAGGATGCCATAGGGAGTCAAGTGGAATCTTCAAGGATGCTATAGGGAGCCAAATGGCACCTTCAAGGATGCCATAGGGAGCCAAATGGCACCTTCAAGGATGCCATATGGAGTCAAGTGGAACCCTTCAAGGTGCCGCTGGTGCTACAACGTTTCAAACTTAAAGGTGCCTTTTGCAACCTGTAGTTTTAACAGTGTACAATGATTTCTCATTTTGAACTCATATCATGTCAGCCGAATGTACAATTTCGTGCTTAGCACGATGCAACAAAAGTTTCTGTCATAACAAAAGTGAAAATGTAGGCAAACACATGAATAGAATATACAGTAAGAGCATTAAACTTCATAGTTGTAAAATAGATCCAAAGACCCTTCCCCGCTTAGCAGGGCTAATTTTGTATTCCATGTGAAAAAAACATAAATAAAAAAAATAAGGAATAGAAAATATGGATTGGATTCTTTCTTGGAATAAAGTTTTGGAAAATTAGTTTCATAGGCCTATCAAAATTACCTTAGACATGGATTCAACACTTTTGCAACTGAGAACGCAGCCTTTTATGATTGAGCCCAAACGGTTGTCCAGATCTTCGATCTTCTTACGAAAACGTTCCATGTCTTTATCAAACTCCTGAAAAGCACGTTGGAAAGCTAATTTGATACAAAATACATAACGACTGTATAATATTCAACTGAAATTATCAGTTACCAATATGATGATTTAAAGTCTCGACAATATTCGACGGGGAAGAGACTGAAGACACGTTTTAAAACTTTTTTTTTTTAATTTTTCTTTCTAGAACATCTTTTGAACAATTATTGCAATATTCAAAAAAATATTGAATAAATCTTTGCATTTTCGTTACAATGTCCGCTTTTGGTAGTCACGAACTATTTTTCTTATGTTTTCAATTCCATAAACCAGCTAAGTCGAAAACGAGCATGGTAAATTATATCGAACCAAGAATGAACATCCCCTAAAGCAGTGATTCCCATGTTGTGGTCCGCGGTACTTCTAGCAATGTTCATGTTGACCGCAAACTAGTGAAAAATAATCTATATAATTTTTATAGTTACAATCAAACTTATTAAAGAGAACTTTTGGACTTATCTCATTCCTCATAATATAATTGAATTGTTTCCCCACTAAAAAAAATAAATGAAATAAATAAAAAAGTTTTAAAAAAAACGAAAGAGCACTGTTGGAAACATAAAGTAAACATTTTTCTTAATTTTGACTCATTTTCTTTTTTGAATAAAATAATCTTAAAAGACGTTCATTCGATGTTTCATTTTCGCTGCTGACGTCACAAGTGAGCAAGTTGGTAAGCAAGACCACTATATAGACGATAATTTTGAACCAGATTTTTCATTTTTGCGAAGTTAGAGTTACCAGAGATCCAAAATGGCTTATGCTTCGGCTTGGCTTTACATTGAAGTTCTTTCATCTGTGACACCATACAAGACCTCATTTTGCCTTGGAATTCTGAAAAAAAATCTTAAACTGACTGTTGGAAAAATCAACGTATGGACCCATCTTTTTTTTTTTTTTTGCCTATTCCATCAATATTAATGACTAGAAGTAGTACTTTGACTGAAAAAAACACCCCATTCATGTGAAAATATTATTTTGGGTCTCACGTATTAACGCCACCGTAGCTACAGATTTGGAGGTTAACCCGTTATGCCCCGACGGGACTCAGAAGTCCCTCTTATTCAGTGTTATGAATCCTAAATGGCTGGAATCATGCTGATGCTTTTAAGTACCACTCCTTGAACTTTGCTGAGAGGCCGCCTGATGGTACCTGCGACCAGAAATAGTTTTCTTAGGGGCTCTAAGGCGTAGGGGGCCTTATACCCAACTGAATTTCAAAATTTTTATACTAGGTATATATGTTATTTGATGTATTTTCAACTAAAAAAAAACAAAAAAAAATGTAAAAATTAATTGCTAACCCAAGTAGCACACTTCGTTTTTTAAAGGTTGTAAAATGGTTATTAACGTTGTGACAACGGATTAAAAACGTTTATAAAACGTTTAAACGTTTTTTGTGCTACCTGGGAAATTAATTTGGGACATAAAGGGTTAAAACAGACCATTTCAATCCACCAAACAACGTGACAAAGAAACACATTCGACAAAAATTTCATCATTTGAAGTATTTATGGTGTTTTCAAGAAGTTTTTCGACGTTTCTCAGTGGTATATTTTGCATAAACTCAGCCATGCACTGCAACAATCTAACATATTACACTGCGATGCAAAAGTTTAGACAAAATGCAAATATGTGAATAAAAAGAAAACTTCTCAACGAAATGCTTTCAAATTTCTACTGCAGGTACACAATATGTGTTATACGTGTCTGGAGTTCTTATAGCTATAACTGGAATCAAATTTTGGATATTACTAAAGATATTTTTTTACATTGTTGCAAAAGTTTAGACAATAGTCAGATTTTATGCAAATATCCCTTGAAATGTGATTGGTGGAGGAAATGCGGGACTGTATTATTCATTTATAAAATGCAGAGATTGCTGAATAAATAATCAAAATCTCAAAAGCTCTTTAGTTCTCGTGAAAAGAAGATGAGAAAGTTTGGAAGCCGAAATTTGAAAATGAACCTACTTTATTAATTTGTTGTCTTTTAAATCGGCTCTAGTGTGGTAGTACATTATTTTTTACTTTGTGGAGAGCAAATTCAGACATGCGTATCGATCAAAAAGTCCAAGAAAAAATATTTCTTAAAGATGAAGAAATTGAAAAAACGGCTCAGACTGACGATTCGCCCCTTAATCCTACAAAACTTCAACTTGGATCAAAAACAGCACGTGACAGCATAAGTAGATGAACAACTGAATCGGAATGCATAAAAAAAACAAAGAATTGTGCTTGAGCCTTTTCAGACAGAGTGTCCCAAATAAGCCAGATTTTATTGGTAAAAGCAGCACAGCATATGATCATTGGATATTTCTCAAGTCCTGCGAAAAGAATGATAATTCATCTAGGCCATCCCAATTTTAAAAATTTTTATCAAAGAAAGTACCATTCATTTTTTAGTCACGATGATACATATGCTGCTTTTCACATTAAAATCTGGCTTATTTTGGACACTCTGACCGAAAAGGCTCAGGCACAATTCTTTGTTTCTTTTATGCATTCCGATTCAGTTGTTCATCTACTTATGCTGTCACGTGCTGTTTTTGACCCAAGTTGAAGTTTTGTAGGATTAAGGGGCGAATCGTCAGTCTGAGTCGTTTTTTCAATTTCTTCATCCTTAAGAAATAATTTTTCTTGGACTTTTTGATCTATACGCATGTCTGAATTTGCTCTCCACAAAGTAAAAAATAATGTACTACCACACTAGAGCCGATTTAAAAGACAACAAATTAATAAAATAGGTTCATTTTCAAATTTCGGTTTCAAAACTTTCTCATCTTCTTTACACGAGAACTAAAGAGCTTTTGAGATTTTGATTATTTATTCAGCAATCTGCACTTTATAAATGAATAATACAGTCCCGCATTTCCTCCGCCAATCACATTTCAAGGGATATTTGCATAAAATCTGACCATTGTCTAAACTTTTGCAACAATGTAAAAAAATATCTTTTGTAATATCCAAAATTTGATTCTAGTTAAGAACTCCAGACACGTATTTGGGACCATATTGTGTACTTGCAGCAGAAATTTGAAAGCATTTCGTTGAATAGTTTTCTTTTTCTTCACATATTTGCATTTTGTCTAAACTTTTGCATCGCAGTGTATTAAGAAAGTAATGAATGTGTGTATTCTTATGTACTAAAACACCTTACCTTTGTATCAGGCTCTAGAACGTCATATGGACATTTGTCAAATATCACTAGTTGTTCTTGGAATTCATTAAAGATTTGCTTAATTTGACATGCAGTCACATGGCCATGAATTCCGCCAACTTCGGTTTTTGCGAGCCTCAAAAATGCTGATGAGGTGTCGAAAACTATCTGCATTGGAAAATAAAAAGTGTTATTTCAAACAGATTTAGAAAATTACTAGAGAGTTTCTGATTCATTTTATAACGAATTTTCATCGTCTATTTATATTAAAAATAATATTTTAAATTTTAAAAGCTTAGTTATTACTATTTTTCACGCATTTGTTTTTCTGACCAAAATCATAATTCTTCTTTCAAAGTTGGCACATTGCATACATGAGCAGTTTTCTGAAAAGTTTTAAAAATAAAAAAGCTCAATGGTTGTGAGGAAGATTTCCAAAAAACATCTGATGTGAGCATGTTGTATATTTCTAACTACGTGAAATTTTCCAGATTAAAAGCTAAACAGCGGAACAGCTGCACAAATGTGTACTGTCTGATCTTCTTAGGTAAAACCTTCCGCGCATTTACGCATGCGTCATGTCTTCTCTGATCTTACCAAAATCGGGGTG
The DNA here is from genome assembly GCA_038373865.1 of Uloborus plumipes. Lineage (NCBI taxonomy): Eukaryota > Metazoa > Arthropoda > Arachnida > Araneae > Uloboridae > Uloborus > Uloborus plumipes. The sequence goes on along the minus strand of JAXGGA010021538.1, from coordinate 9,841 downwards.
TTAGGTAAGATAACAATAAGGGAAGAATGATACAAAGCATTTTGAACCGTATCAAACAACGTGGAACGATGCCAATTTCAAATACATAGTTTAGTTGAATATGTCAAAAGGAAGTTGCAAATGCAAGTTTTGAATTGAAAACTTCGAAAAGTTATTACAAACAACCCATCAACAATTTTTAAGTGGAACTGTTCGCTAGTGCTAGGCGCGGTTTTCATGGACGGACAGTAAAACAACTGCTGACACGTGTAAGCTCACACGTTTCAGCTTTGAAAAGATAGTGCCTTAAAATCTCAAAACAAGGGTCAGCACTTTTATTTGAAAATTTGTTGATTTTTAACTTGTTTATTCAAATTTTGCTTTTCATAGCGCTTTTAACTAACTACTTGAAATCTAAAACACAAAATTCACACCGAAGTTATGTCAACTCACAAAAAATATTCTCTAGAATGCTTTAAGAAGAGATCGAAATTGTTCTTCTCATTGTTACGCAAACAGTAACACATTTTGAAATAGTAAAAAAAAAATTTCTTACTTTGATGCACCGTAAGCGTTGAACAAACTGTTCGAGGCGATCTTCCTTCTCCAGCAAAATTACAGTTCCGTTCTCGATGCGTAACCGGCGAAGATAATCCATAACATCTAGCACCAAATCTAGCCTCTGCTCTGAATCATCAAGTTCACCACGAAACATTGTCGCACCGTCCAAAAACTGTTGGCTCTGAAAAGAAAAAATTGTTTCAAAGACTGACTAAGGGCCGAATTCAAGTGCAACACCACTGCAATCGCTTCGAGGCGATCGCAATTGCAATTACTACTGGAAGTCGAATTACGATAGAATAGCATATCGTAGCGATTGTAACGTTTCACTTGAATCCAAATTTGGGAATTTGCTATTGCATTAGTGAGTAGCGATCGTTCGTGTTTCACTTGAATCCCGGCATGAGTTCTGTCTATGAATCTCATTTCATACCAAAATGAACTTCTGGCAAACTGCATTACATTTCTATGCTCAGTCGACCTCCGACGTAGACAATGTCTCCCAAGGGCGGATCCAGAAGTTGTTCAAGGGAGGGACGGTTGATTTTTATTACTTCCTTTTTACAATGTATACCAGGGCTCTCCAACCTACGGCCCGCGGACCGGTCCCGACCCGCGAGCAGCTTTTTTCCGGCCCGCAGAAAAAAATCTGTTTTTTCAATCCCAACCCCCCTTTTTTCAAAAAAAAATATTTTTTTTTTTTAATTAAATTAATCAGAACAGTGACGATCTCATAGTGATTACGTCAAATAATAAATAAAATCTATTCAAACTTTAATGCAAAGCTTTTAAACTTTTTTTAAACTTCTTTCGACGGTAATACCCATCTCTCTTTGTTGCCCTTTCCGAGAACAAATCTCTTTTCTCTGCTTCACATTCTCCCGTTAGTCCCCTAGCATTGGGCATTTCCTGTCCCCAGGGCAAACATGTGTGTTTATTGCTAAACTTACCCCTTACCCCCTTACTGGTTTTCGAACATATTGGCTGTTTTTTGCTAATTTCAGGAAGCGGTTTGGCTATTTTCTTACAGTTTCACTTGCAAACCCAAAAGTATACTGATAGTTTTTTAGTCTCACGCTCTCACGATTCACGAAGTCATAGCGATCGTGGACAGTGTCTTTCATTTTTACAGTTTTATCTCTAGTAATAATAAAGCTGAAGGTGGGTCTGTCTTTCCTTCTTTCTTTCTTTCTTTCTGTCTGTTACGCGCGTAGCGCCAAAACCGTTCTGTCGATTTTCATGCCACTTGGCACAAAATTAGTTTGTAGCATGTAGTTTTGCACCTCGAAGCGATTTTTCGAAAATTACATTTCGTTCTTTTTCTATTCGAATTCATAGCGGAAATTCGATAAAATAGGGAAGAAATATTTCATACACATTTTCAAGTCTTATGTCATTCGAAAGCTTGAAATTTTCTGCACAAAATGAAGTTTTTTCGAAGTTTCTATGATCATCAGGAGAGCTGTAACAATTGTATTTAGAATCCCGGAATTCAAGGCTTACCTTCAGTAAAGCAAGCCAAACGATTCTAAAATGGTTGAGCTCGAGAATAAAATTTGTTTGAAAAGAGAGATGAAATGAATTATTTTATCAACGGAAATCAACTTTTCATGTTGTTACCATGATTACGTGTTCATACTTATTTTTGTTTCGTTCTTTTTCCAGCGTTGCCAGACGCACTATTTTTGATACTACGGTAGTATTTTTTCGGCCCAAATAAGGAGCGTAGTATTTTTCTGGCAACCCTGTTTCCAATATCCTAATGACTTAATTAAAAGATTTGGCGGATTTTTTTTTTTCATTTTCATAGATTTCGCATTTCAGCAATATTGATTTTGGCAACGTTTGGAAACAGTAGTAGGCCCGTCTATCGCCCATTTAGCGAGAAAGGAGTACCCAAAGCACAAAGATTAACCAAATATCGTATAAATTGCGACATTGCAACGTTCTTTTTAAAGTGTTTCATTTCGGAAAATGTATTGTTTTGTTTTTAAATCTAGGAAAGGAAACTTTCTTCTTCTTTCAAATTTTGGTAAGATTTCTGTTGGTTTCTGTGAGCAACAAAATTGTTCTTATTTTCTCTTTTGGCTCATTTTTGTGCATCTCCCCTTTGGGTTTCATTTGAATGTCACAATGGGATGCTTTACCCCTTTTATGCCCCCCCTCAGTGTTAATTTCAATGCAGATGAATTGGCGCGACCACTTGGAGATATATTGCCAAGCCTTTGGTCGCCACGTATTTGTCGCCAATTTGGCGACAAGACAAATTTTGCGATTAAAAAAAAAATTTGGGGGGCGCTATTGGTGATATTTTGCGAAAAATCCACTGAATGATGTTAAAATCTGTGACATTTAGCAGATTAATCATTGTAAAACATTTTTTTTTGCATTGTTTCGTGGCAAACTAGAGATTTAAATGTTTGAATTGTTATCTTGCTCACTCCAAGCACTATTTTAGCACTTAAGGCAGCTACTAAGAAATGTATACGTAAAAGGAAGTAGTGTAGGGTCCATACCAAATTTTTATATCATACTTTGAAGGAATTGTAGTTGAATTATAACTAAAATAGAGTATTTTTTCTGCTATATCAATTATTTTACAAATGAACTTTTAATTTTATACCACGGGCAAAGCCGTGCGGGTACCGCTAGTTAAAAATAAAACTGTAAAAATGAAAGACACTGTCCATTTATCATTACAATGGCTTCTTATAAAAAACGAAAAGTTGATTTTGAGTGTTGTGCTTTCAATGCACAGTGGACAAGCTATTATTTTATGATCGATAACAGTAATAAAGCATTGTGTCTTATTTGCAACGCGACTGTCGTTGTTCTGAAAGAATTTAATGTTCGGAGACATTATGAAACAAAACACAAGAGCAAATTTTGCAATTTAACAGGCAAACTACGCGAAGATAAAATTGCTGCGTTAAAAAGATCGCTTTCAACTCAGAGACAAATCTTTCCGAAGCAATCTCACCAAAATAATTCTGCTGTTTCATTTCAGTTCATTTAGGGTCAAACTACAAAGTTTGACCCTAACTGGACTGAATTTTAAGAGGCAAGCAAATGCAATCTGGGTCATTTTCAAAATTTGCTTACAGTTGCTGTCCGGAGGTTAAAAAGACAATTTTGAAGCATAATTTATATTTTAAATTCAATGCAAACAATTATTTTCGGCAAGAAATACCTCCAAGAAAATTCTATCACTCAACAAATTATTGAAAGTTAGTTATTTGTTTTTATATCTATATATATAAAAATGAATGTTGGTAAATGTGTATATGTGTATGTGTGTGTGTGTGTTCCCTAAGATCTCAGAAACTACCCGGGAGATTTGGCTGAAACTTTCACCGTTTGTTCCTTTTGGTACTGGGAAGGTTTAGAGACCAGTTTCAACAAAATCCGATGAGTAGTTATTTTTTTATTTCAATTTTAGACCTGATTCTGTCTTTGTAATTTCAATTTAAAACTCCATTTTCGAAGGCTTTCATCAATCCAATCGAGTATTTAGTGTATCAACTCAACTCTCTGGCAGATAGTTGGAATTGCTTGCTACCGTAAATTTGTCGATCTTTTAAATCGCGCCAAGAGCCCTCAATAATGGAAGTTTTCCCAATAACTGTCTGAAGTACAAAGGATAAAAAAGATATTTGATTAACAGATTAATTTTTTTTAAAAACAAATGAGATTCAGTTTCATATTTTGAACTCCTTTAGATTTGTAGATGCTTAGATGTCATGCATTATTTTCCAAACGAGCACTATTTTGTTCTTTATCAAAGTATGTTACTATATTTTCTCGCCAAACATCCAATCAATAGTTCGTTTTCATGCCCATACTATTTGCTATGATATACCGCAATGTTGGAAATTACTTTAACGCCTTACGGAATGGTGTACATTTAGCGCCAAATATAATATTCAAATTGATTTCAGATTGCCAAAAAGTAATTGATCAGTACATTTTTACAGCGTAATTGTTCATGCAGTCTGAGTATAAGAGAGCCCAGGAACTAGTTAAACAAGCAATACAAAGGCACAAAAATGACTCATGGACACAATATATTTCCTCTCTGAGCAGATGAGAATTCCATTTGGAAAGCTGTCAAGCGGCATAGGGGGATTTATAGACACATTCCGCCCCTTAAAGGCGCAACTCTCCCAGGAGGCCGCACTTTAACCGCTGTTACTGATAGTAAGAAGGCGGAGGTTTTCGCCGATCACTTCGAAATGCAGTTCACTCCAACAGAGCATTTTTTAACATAGGGACTAGGCGACACTAATGTCGCCTAGTGAAGAAAATTTGCCGCCTAGAAAATGCAAAACAGAGTCACTGGGCGACATTGTAAAATCCAACATTTGGTCACTCCTAGTTTTCGTAAACGGAATTCTTTCTTTCTCTTTTTTCCCCTTCCTAAAAGCCTCCACCGCTTCTCCTACAGCCTCTGACAAAACCTGTTCCTTTTTTCTGCTCATTGATGTTGGTAAACAGAAAGGTGAGGTGACTCCTTACCATTAAAAACACAGCAAGATGCGCGTCGAAAAGTGGTGGAATGAAGAACATTTTTTCGTGGGTGAAAGTTTTTCTGACAAATGTGGAGCTGAAGGACTTCTATATGCAGTGGTGCTGAATTTAAAATCCTTAAATTTAGAAGAGACACGGCAAGAAAAGGATTGATTGGAATCACCACAGATGGAGAAAGTGCCGATACTGGTAAAAAAGTGGACTATGGGCATTACTGAAAGCTTATCTCGAAAGAGATATTATTACAATTTGGTGCGTTGCACGCCGTTGAGATTTGGTATATACTGATGTTAGCAAACATCATGTTCTTGTCACTCCAGGACTCAAAAAAAAAAATATATGTTTAAGTTTGTCCCCGGTGGTCTGGCTGTGGTTAGTTTAAAATAATAATAATACATTTCAACACTTATTCTAGCCGAATTTACATATCGCATTTTGATTTGTGATTCACTAATGCAATTCTTTTTTTTTTCAAGTGTATGTAAATTCAGCATGCGCGTGACTATGCAAATGAGCATGTGGAGCCATATAAACTCGTGTGGACTGTAGGCAGAGGTGAGGATTATTGAAGATTTGCGGCTTGCTATCTGGAGCTCACTTGACTCGGTGCTGTGTGCGGCGATGTGGTTCGTCTGACGTCCGTGAGGTGTTTTAAGTCTTCGTTACTGCGATGTCTCGTCATGACTACCACCGACAAGACAACATATAAATATGATTCAGCTGGTTTTGAATTCCACTGGATACTGGATTTTGGCAACATCTTCTATGTATAATAAGTATATTTCATTTTCTGTTTTCTGGATGCACGAATACGTGCTTAAGGGTTTTTGTAAAAATAAAACTCTAGATTTTGTTCATGAAAATTTGTCTGTCTCCGTCACCTCTCAAGTTAGATCATAAATACACATACAACGATCCAGTACAAAATTAGCTTTTTATTTTTATGCTAACAACTGATTTGGAGGCCATGGTATCAGAAGTCAGGAAGTTCAGGCTGAATATCAAATCTGTTGCAACATACTACAGAACTTCATCGGTACGAACAGAGGATTTGAATAACAAAGCAAAGGAGATGAAGGTCCAGTGCTTCAGATTTCCAGCATATTTCTAAGTCAGGTTTGTGGAGCATTTGCTCAATTTAGCAGAACGCGTTAACAAGAATTTGTTCGCTATTCGCGAGCAATGGAATTCGGTTCTAAACTCCAATCATAGCAGCAGAACTGAAAAAGCCACTGCTCGAGGGCTTTTTGAAAGTTTGGGTTCCTGGAGCAGATCAGGAGTATTTTACTGCTCTGATGATTGATATTTTGCGATTGCTGAAATATCTACAGAAAGGTTTTCAAAAATCAATGTCAACGTTATATGACATTGAAGTGTCGAATCAAATTGCAATTACGTCACTACAGATGATGGAAAACAGTCCATTTGCTGGAGGAGAGGAGGAGAAATTAATTGATATGCCCTCCGACGAAGATATTGAGGGAGATGATAGAAGAAGGAAAGTATTCAACTCCTTGGTACCAACAAGACGACGAAGAGAAAGCGTCAGAAATGAAATTATATTGAGTACCAAGGAGTTTCTTTCGCAGAGAGTAGCAGATGACCAAGCAGAGATAATCAAAACACTAAAAGAGTTTCTGCATGCCAAAAAGCCCGAAGAAATGATTGCCGCAGCAAGAGGCATCGCAGAAAATCTCTTCGGAGAGGACAAAGTAGAAGCTTTTCGGAATGAAGTGATCGGACATTTTGTCTCTGCTACTTTGCCTGCTTCAGACAACTTGTCTGATGATGGAGGGAAACTTTTCTATTTTTTGAAAATCGCTGTTCCCGGAACAGTATTTTGCAAATGAGTGCAATCTTTCATAATAACTTGTCCACATAGTGCTGGGCCAAAAGAACTGTTTCATGCCATACAGTGTTGAAGAGCTCAAAACAATCTTCTTATTCAAGAGTCGCATGTACATCGCCCTTAATGGCAGTGGAATAGCAAATTTTGACCCCAGACTCGCTGTTGCAGCATTTTTGCAGATAAAACAGAGGAGGTACAACGAACCTGATCAAGACTTGTATCGGGACAGAGACTTCATAAAAAAAATTTTACTGAGGAAAGCACGATCTAAACATCTTGTCTACAAAGGGTTGTTTTTTGTGTTTTTAATGTTTATGCATTATACTATTGAATTAATCCAGAAAAAAAATTATGGTATCCCTGAAGGAATTATACGTATTTATTTAGAATATGCATAAAAAATATTTTCAACATGCAAACACAAGAGCAAAGAAAAATTATTGGAAAAAGAGAATAATGAAAAGGATATAACATGTAAAATAAATAAACAACAAGCAAAAGTTTTACTAAACAGCACAAGAGTTACTGAAAATAGCATTCTTTTATAATTGGTCATGAAACTTCAAGAGACCGTGTAAGGATTTGCTCTATTCATGATTATCTATAGTGGTTCTTTTTAGCCTACTTTCCCGTTAAAAATAAAAGAGACGAAAAAAGTATTAAAAGTGGCTTAATGCATTCAAAAAATATCGCCAAGTCCAAAACAAAGTCAGAAAGAAACAAAAAAAAAAAAAAAAAGTGAAATAAATATCGAAAAATTAAAAATTTGAAAGTAGGGTATTGAGATGGGGAATTTGTATGTCGGTCGGTCTGTCTGTCCCCCCCTAATAACTTTTGAATGAACATTCCGATTTGGACAAACTTTTTTTTGTTGGAAAGATGTCGGCGAGTACAGCTCATTCCCATATTTGATTTTTCGATTTGAACAATTTTTGGTTCAACTTTGAACCGTTCAAACAACCTGCCCGCGATGCTAACTTTAGAGTGAAGAGTCCGATTTGAACAAACTTTTTTTTGTTCGAAAGATCTTATCAAGGATACTTCAGATGGAATATTATTAAAAATATTTTTAAAAAAATGGTTTTTTTTTTGTAAAATTTTATGTCCATTTTGGGTTTCCCCCCCCCCCCCGACACATTTAATGAGAGACAACCGCGCCTTGTCGCCCAGTGAAAAGTCCTTAAAAAATGCTCTGCACTCCAAACAACACCAGACACAACGATACAGAACAATTAGTCAACATCACACTACATAACTATTTCACTACTTCTCACGCTAACAATACTATCCAGATTTTGCCCTCGGATGTTCTGAGCTATGTCAAAAAATGCAAGAAAAAGAAAAGTCCAGGCGTGGACAGAATAACCAATACCCTTATCAAAAATTTGCCAATTCGCACCACCTTTTATATAACACAACTTATCAATAAAATAATTTCGTTGGGTTATTTTCCACAGGGGTGGAAGACTCCAATAGTTATCACCATCCCTAAAAAGGAGAGAGCAACAGCGGAACCGGCAGAATACCGTCCAATCAGCTTACTTCCAGCACTGTCCAAACTTACTGAATTTTGCATCCTGAATAAACTTCTTGCATTCCTTGTGGATCACGATGTCATACAAGCCGAGCAGTTCGGCTTCCGTAAGAAGCACTCTACTAACCACCAGCTCCTTAGAGTAACTGAAATTATCCGAGAAGGGCAGATGAACCAACAAAAAACTATTGGACTTTTTCTTGACATAGCGAAGGCATTCGATAGGGTCTGGATCGACGCACTTATTTACAAACTCATACACCTTGGGATTCCCCATGCACTCATAAACATTCTTCGCTCCTATCTAACGAATAGGCACTTCATCGTTCGAGTGAGAGAGACCCTCTCATCACCCAGACGTGTACGGGCTGGGGTGTCTCAGGGCAGCCTCTTAGGCCCTACTCTTTACTCTATTTTTTCGAACGATATCCCACACATGGACAACACCCATCTTGCCATTTACGCAGATGATACCTGCATACTAGCCTCCGCACAGGGTCTCTATCAAGCCTTTTCAGTTGTACAAAACCATCTCATACAACTAGATATCTGGCTCAGGACTTGGAAAATTAAAGTTAACGCTAATAAAAGCATAGCTACCTGTTTCTTCACAAGAACAGCTGATCTTCCTCCCATTAAGCTACACCTTTACACCGACCCGATTGACTGGTCTAAGCAGGCAAAATATTTAGGCGTAACTTTCGACCGTAACTTGACTTGGAGACCTCATATTGAAGAGGTACGCAAAAAATACCTAACTTTTAAAAGACCTCTAAATTGTCTCTTGCACAAAAAGAGCGTTTTATCAACGGATAATAAACTGCTCATTTATAAGTCCTGTTTAAGACCCATTATTACTTATGGAGCGCCCATCTGGGCTACTTCTGCAATTTCTAATTTTAACCGAATTGAGAACCTTCAGAGGACAATGGTCAGAGCTGCCTGCGATCCTCCCTGGTACATTCGTACAGATAAATTAGTGGAAGAAGTTGGCATTCCGACTCTCCGTGACTTCTGCAAAAAGCTCGCCAAGAAATTTCACACTAACATCCCTCGTGTGGGCAATCCCCTTCTGGACAACCTGCCATTGTATGACCCGTTGGATCCAGCAAATTCTCGCAGGCCTCGTGCTCTGCTAGCCTAGTATCAATGTCGAGGTGGGATCTGTAGATCCGCTGTGGGTCCACTCTCCCCACTTCACAACTCGATTTATTTCTTATGCACTCTGGCTGGGAGCCTTTTGCTTCTCTATTTTATTTTATTTAATTTATTTATTTATTTTTTTTATTATTCCTATTTTAATACTGTTTTATTTCATTATTATTTTGAATTAGTGAAAAAAAAAAAAAAAAAAGAAAAGAACCAAGGGAAAATTTAAAACTATTTATTTG
>JAXGGA010021537.1:0-16418 GCA_038373865.1 Uloborus plumipes | reverse complement strand
TAATCGAAATCTCACATTGAAAGAAAGCCTTAAAAAAGTCTCAACGCATTCACATAAGTAAAAATTTATGCTGCGTAAAGCTGGTGAGATAATCATGAAATCATTGTTTTCGTTTTTAACCGACTTCAACAAAGGAGGAGGATATCAATTCAAAGCGTATGTTTTTTTTTTTGTTTGTTCGCACATAACTTATGATCTACTGAACCGATTTGGACGATTTTTTTTTCATCGATAAGAGATGGTGTAACTTAGGTACCATGTACTCATATGACGATATTTGTTCACAAGAAAAAAAGTTATTATGGAAAACAGTAAATTTCATGTTATTTCCCAATTAAATGATTAAATTTTCAATACATTGTTGGAAAAATTTTTGCCTCGCAACAGCAATATTAATAGTAGTCATGATGAAAAATTTGAACCAAGGCTTAACTAAATCTAACATGAAACTCATTAGCGGTAACGTACGTAGTATGTGTTAAAATCTTATGAACAACGAGAACTAGAATTGCTTTGAAATATAAATTAGGCAGGAATTCAAGTGAAACAGGCGATCGCAAATTACAATCGCTACTGGAAATGAATTACATTAGAACGTTTCTTGATAAAAACATCGTGACGTTTGCCCATGAAAAAGCGAGCCAGATAAAACGTCACAGCCTACTTAGCGAATAAGAGGAGATCGCTGACTGCTTGTGAGCTCTTATTGGCTCCACCCGTAGTGACGTTAGTGCCAAGTTAAGTTGATGATAATGTAATTCACTTCCAGTAGCGATTGCAATTCGAAGCGATTGCAATGGTGTTTCACTTGAATCCCTGCCTTAGTTGACAAACCGTTGATATTTAAATGGATTTTATTAAGCTAGTATACAACTAAGTACCAGAGAATAACAAAGATTTTTTTTTAGTGTCAATCGTTTATAATTTTAGACGCGTTGATAGTTTCTTCCTTTTTTTTCAGTTTATTTTATGGAGCATTTACTTAAGAAAATTAGGTGAAGTTCCGTAATGGAAACATTACCTTATTTCATAAGTACACTTACACTAAAAAGAATAAAATAAAATAATTTTGGAAAAAAAAAGAACCGACTTCAGTTAGAAATTGCTCTAAAAAGTAAAAAATAATTTTTTTCTTTGAACACCATCGAAACTACTTTTAAACATAAGTTTTGAAGTCGGCGCAAAAACGATAGGTCAAATGATATTTAACCATATTTTGCCAACATTTTCCAGAGAAACCATTGAAAATTAAAAGCAGAATATTTGTACTATTACATGAATGTGTGGTAATGAATGAAATGTATGCGAATGCTTTTAAAGAACCTGGATCCATTAAAATGTATATAGTTGAATTATAGTTGCGTATGATTCTATACATTGTTTTTGCACCTACTTCAAAACTTATGTTTAAAAGTAGTTTCGATGGTGTTCAAAGAAAAAAATTATTTTTTACTTTTTAGAGCAATTTCTAACTGAAGTCTGTTCTATTTTTTTCCAAAATTATTTTATGTTGTCTTAGGTTTATTTACTATTTATTTATTTATTTATTTATTTGAAAAGCAATATATTTGTTTTGCCAAAATTGAAAGCATTTAAAAATAAATTTACTTCATAGCCGCAGTTTACAAAATGAGAATAAAAACAAATTTTAAACTTACGTTCACACTCTTTGAAACCTGTCGGTTTCCATTTATTTTCTTTGTATTTACAAGCCAACTCTTGTTCTATTCCATTTGCTAAAGTATGTCCATATGCACAGCTCTGTTTGCACGTTCTGAAATAGAAATAATAATATTAATTTTATTAACCCCCGACACACAAAGTAAGGGGGGTTATGTGTTTGACGTGTATGTGTATCCGTGTCTGTGGCACTTTGCAGCATAAACGGATGGACCGATTTTGAAAACTTTTTTTTTTTGTTCGAAAGGGAGTTGATCGAGAGTGATCTTAGCTACGTTGCGTCTTCGGATGGTATTAATTAACGAAGATATTAATTAAAAACCTTTGAAAGAGTTTTCCGGATTTCAGCAGTGAAAACATACTTCAAAACTTAAAAAAATAGCACCAAATGAAAGAGAAAATTTTTCTGCGTCTGATACGACGTAATTGGATCTTCCATGTTCTATAGAATGCGAGTTATCGCCTTTTTCAGCAAATGCAGCTTAGCTTTTTTTCACGCGATCAAAACCGTTTTCTTTGTTGGCAGAGGCAAGGAAAGCAAACTCTTATAATTTACTAGCTGTGGGGCCCGGCGTTGCACGGGCTTTAAAGTAGTGATGAAAACTTAAATAAACTGCTCGCCGTCGAGGCGGTATATAATGATATATAACCGCCAAGGCAGCTCGCCTTTAAAGTAGCGAGGAAAGTTTCAGCAAACTACTCGCCGCCAAGGCGACTCGCCTTTAAAGTAGTAAGGAAACTTGAAACAAATTACTCGCCGCCAAGGCGGCTCGCATTTAAAGGAGGGAGGAAAGTTTTAGCGAAACCGGTTTCAAAAAACTACTCCCCGATAAAGCGGCTTGCTAAAAAACTTTCCCGCATAAAAAAGTCAATCGCATTATTTGCACATGCTTCCTCAGGAATAAAAACAATGTCAAGTAGCACATATTTAACACTCTCCCTAATAAACAAATACAATTCCCTACCAAAAACAAATATTTCCAAACCGCTCTCCTCCTGTAACATTAATTGCAAAATTCCAAACAAAAAAGTTGTTTTAATATTTAGATCGCAGCCAAAAAAAATCCCTGCTAAAAACATGAATTACAATTTAATTTGAAACACATTTTCAAAATGGTACCAGAAAAAAAATATAAGCCATTAAGGCAGGGATTCAAGTGAAACAGGCGATCGCATACTGCAATCGCTACGGGAAATGAATTACATTAGAACGTTTCTTGATAAAAACATCGTGACGTCAGCGTGACGTTTGCCTATGAAAAACGAGCTAGATAAAACGTCACAGCCTACTTGGCGAATAAGAGGAGATCACTGACTGCTTGTGAGCTCTTACTGGCTCCACCCGTAGTGACGTCAGTGCGATTAGCATTTATAGCGATTGTAACTTATCCAAATTTGGGAATTTGCGATTGCAATGGTGAGTTGCGATCGTCCGTGTTTCACTTGAATCCCTGCCTTAGTATGCAGGAATTCAATTGAAACACGGACGATCGCATTATTTGCCTTGTTGAAACGCCGTAAAATGAAATGCTTTTAAGAAACGAAATGAAGAAAAGGACACCAACAATGAATTTAAAAGATGTCGCCATAGCAACGCAATAAAACTTTAATAGTTTGATCAGGAAAGAGGTTTTCGAACTCAAAGTTCAAACGCTTGTAACTTTTTTTCTAGTGGAGATTAAAGCTTGGTTCTTCGACTGTAAGTCGAATCAATTCTGGGGTTAAAAATATCGCTCTATCCAATAGCGTAAAAATCAAAACTGTGGAATAATTAGTTTATTTTTTATTGATGGTTTTAAGGAACCAAGTATTGCAAGAAATCGGGTGAAGCCTTGCAAAAGGCAAGTTTAAAAATTGAATAACTCGTGCTGTGTTTAAGTTAGAGAATCAGAACAAACTGCATAGGACGGACAAAATTTTTCTGCTTCCAACGATATGTAACATTAATATGTGCAAGTAATTTTTAACCCCAGTATTCGGCGATTTATGAAAAAATTGCCTTGAATTCGAATAAAAAACGAATCGCTTATCGAATCTTTTCAAACTATAGCCTAAAGTCTTTCTGGATAAATGGACTATTCAACAAAAAAAGAATTTTTCAAATCGAACCAGTAGTTCCTGAGATTAGCGCGTTCAAACAAACAAACAAACAAACAAACTCTACAGCTTTATATATTAGTAAAGATTAAAATGTTTATCAGTTGCCAGTTTCTATTTTTTTAACAAATAAAGTACTTGTAATTGATTTTATAATTTAAGGCTTTTCAAAGGGCTTTCAATTTTCCCTCTTGATTCTGGTTTTGTTGACAAGCAATTAGTCGAGAGGGGGGGGGGGAGGTTAAATTTTTTAATTTTAGTTCAGAACTTGTACCAACTGACATCTGAGTATTTGAAGCACAACTGACCCTTTATAACACCTGAAATAAAGCAATAACACATCACACTCAACTAGAAAAACATTCCATTTTCGTCTCAACCTTTTGAAAAATTGGTACCAAACACACTTGTGAGAGCTAATTTTTATTTGAATGTACCCGTTTTCGTTGAAATCTTACTTGACTTTTTGAAAATTTTCAATTGCGTTTACAGACTAAAAAGAGGAATTACGTTACTCTTTTGTAGTGGTTGGTGTGTGTTTTGTGCCAGTCCTTGTATTATTTTTGAGATTTAGCAATCATGTTTAATGACGAAACGTTCAGTTGCTTTCCCCTTTGGGCACTTTGGAAAATTTCGAGCCGAAACCTAATCAGCAAGTTTCCAATTGGGTTAATCTCTCTACTCTACCCTAACTTTTCTGTGAATCTCTGCTTTATTTTTAAAGATATAGCAGAGTTGTGCTTGCTTTGAAAATGTTCGATTGTGCCGTTATTTGTGAAGCTAAATGAAGCGATGCTTAAAACTTTTTTTTTTTTGCAAAGCATTTGATTTCTTTAAAACTAAATCAGTAGTAGTTCTTATTTGGGTACTGAATTTCGTTCTATTGCTTGTACTACTTTTTGAGTTAAAGAGCCTATAAAATTATGTTCGTCCTTAGATAGTCTGTAATCGAATAACAATGTCGAATATCTGCAACACTTCTACCGAAGAAAAATGTAAAAATTAACACTTCTTCAGATAACTAAATTTGAATTCGTACTTACATAAAGCTTCCATACTTGGTGCAGCTTATAGAAGCAGTTTGCAAAAATGCTGGATAGGCGCAATCAGATGTTTCTCTGGCAAATCTTTGATGTGGAATTGAACCTAAATTTGATCAGAATTTAAAATTAACAAAGAGAGTTTTGCATTTATGCCATTTAAGAACAAATTGGGAATCAAAATGTTGACACGTTTCAACAGAATTTTCTTATAAATGGATTAATTTCTTATAAATGGATTTGTTTGTACTCAATCGAAAAACAAATTTTAGAATTAAGAAGTTCATTAAAAATCTTATTTGCTTTTGGTACCATAACTATTCCGAGACAAATGTAGTTCACAAGTTTGGGATTGAAGAAGAAGAGCACACTTTGTATAGTGCGCCTGAGGATTGTTGGCACTTAGCGGAAGAGTCAAAACATCACATCCGCAGAGAATGAGGAGGGCAGAAGGCGAGAACGGCAAAGCAGGATTTCCCTAATATGCTCATCAACGGGAAGCATTTAAGCATACCGTACTCGATTTTGGACATGCGAAAAGATTCGCGCTATCATTGGTCGAATCGACTTATTGATAGATCTCCTTTTGACGCCAAAACAAAGGCAATACTATTCTGAGATACAGCCTATATGAATTCGCACAGGTCTTCATAAAAATAAAAGACGAATATTTACTTAAAAATTACATAATTTCGTGGTAGAAAATGGTAAAAGCATTTTTATACCATTAGCATTTAGACTACTTTAATGTGCATTAAATCTTTTTGTGTATACGTTATATATATATATATATATATTTTTTTTTTGTTATTGGTGCTAAAATATTGGAAAATATAACTGAATCAATTATAAAATATATTATTTTGCAAAGGGAGGGGCTGTTATTCATCAGTAAAGCTTTTAACAAGGTAATAAAAATTTGGAAATTATTACTGTCGATTTCTGTAAGTCCGTTGAATTTAATGTTACTTTCGAGCTTATGAATTTAATAGATATAAATATTCCATTTCGTTTCGTTTCCTATTCTGGTAAATCGTTAGTGCTATCTGTAAATAACTTTGGGGTATATAAACACATAATTTGTTCTTCTGCTTGTCTTGCATTCTTTTTGCTCCATGAATGTTTGATGTAACTGAAAATTAAGACAGGGGAAAAATTTTCATACTTTAAGGTAGCACTAAGTACTCGACAACTTTTTTTTTTTTTTTTCAACTTTTTTTCTTTTTTTAAACATTTTTTTTTTTTTTTTCAATTAGACGACATGCTAAACGATATCCAAAAAATATGGTTTTTAAGGAGACTAAATCATTTAATTTCTTCATTTAAAATTTATGTACCTTGTCCCCACGAGATACTTCATCAGGGCCAATAATCAGGAAATTTTCTTCATTAATAATTAGTCGGATAATCACTTCAAACGTTTAATAGAAATTCCTGTTTAAAGAAAATGTATATGAACATTTTTAAATGTCTAATGATTAATAATTCTTGAACTGATAAAACGGATGCTAATACATGTACATTGTACATATATCGCATTGAGAGTAATAATAAAAGAATATCTATCCCTAAATCTCAAACACTGTAGTAAAAATTTAATATTTTCCCCCTTTTACTCAAGAATAAATTTCTTAGATACTATCTTATTTGTAAAAAATATCAAAAATATGTAAATACATAAAGTATAGTATTTTTGCAGCACTTTCAGAACTGTTTTAGAAGGGCGCTAATATTCATTTTTCCTATTATTCATGAACAGTAGTAATCCAATACATTTGGAGCACTGGTTTTAAGTTTTAAAAGAAAATTGCATTTCCATAAATTGCTTTCCGTGTTTACATATAGATGGCACTACTCCGTGTTTTGGGATTAATTTGCATAGAAGTTATTTATGTTTGTTTTGGAAATAAAACACTTTTTAGCTTGATTCTAAAAATTCTAAATGTTTATTTTACGATGTCAAGACAGTTAATACCTATTCTCTCCCACCCCCCTGCCTAGCACGACGTACGACGTTCAGTGGCGTAGCAAGGTTTGATGGTACCCGGGCCGGAGTTCTAGTTGTCACCCCCCCCCCCCCCCATTTTCCACCAAAAGGACAATTTCTTTTTTGAAAAATTTTATTTATTTTTTTTCTTTTTTTAATGTTGATTAGGTAAATAAATTTTCATGATTTGACGCCGCCTGTGAAAGGTGTTAATATGAAAAAAACACAATAACTAAAAATTCTGGCACAGAGATTTTCGAGTCAGAAGAAAAAACAACAACGAGACAATTTGGAAAATCGCACCTTCGTCCCCGAAATACATACGGGATTATGAAAAAATATAGTTACATTTTGATTTATAGTCCGTACAAAAATACGTAGTATATCCGCTGAGCTGTGGAATCGGCAAAAAAATAACCGACTCTTTTACAAATAAACATATAGTGCCCCTTCATTTTAAATCAGGCACTTATAGCACTGAAGTGTCATATGACCGTCTTGGATGTTTCCGTTTCAAATTGCAGTAGTTTCAACTAATGGGCGTGTGAAATATGCGAAAACAATTTCGCATAAAACTTTTTTTTAATTTTTATTTTATTCTTTTAAATAAATGTTTTAAACGTATTCAACCGCTACAATCATTTTCCCCCTTATATTAACTACACTAAGGAACAGCCATTTTTTCCACAAAATGTTTTAAAATCTAGTTGGCGTTCTTTTTTTTTGGAGGGGGGGAGCAATTATTTTAAAATTTGTTCAATTCTTCAATTTTACCTATTAGGGAAACTAACAAAATACAAATTGAAAATTAAATTTTTGTTATTTTAGTTTCACTGCACACTGTAAGCTTGACCAGGAAACCGTACGGTAGTGTAACAATGAGAAAAAATTAAATGTGGCATTCAAAAGAGCATTGAAAAACATGTTCCTGGACGCATGCAATTTTTGCTGCCGTAATTCTTTATCGAAATATGAGGCCTTAAAGTCTGCAAAGATTTTTGAGAAAAGTCACTAATTTTATTAGCGAGTGAGTAATGGCAGACCTCTTTTTTAATTAAGTTCCTAGACATATAGTTGATTCCTGTCAAAAAAGAAATAGCCTAAAATACAAGCAAAAATATATACAAGTCAATTTCAAAATTTGATACACTTATTATAATTTTCGTGGTTTTTCAAAATTATTTCTTGTTATTACAAATGATAAAATTTTCGTAATAATCATTTTAAGTATTAATGGCGATTTATTAATACTGAAAATGATAATTACTGCAGTCCTTTTTTGTTTATGTATTAAGTAATTTTGGATTTTAAATGCTCAATGAAATGTGTCAAGTGCACGCGGGGCAAAGTGAAATAATGCATTTCGGTAAACTATGCGTTCATGCATTTAAATCACGTGCGCATTTCTTCATTGATTAATTAATTTACATTCTTTTGCTTATTAATTCACATAATTATTCATTCATTCTTTTATTTTATTATTTATTCTCTATTTATTCACTTATTTCCTTTTCTTACTTATTAATTAATTCATTTATTTGTTTATTTATTTATTCGTTTATCTTTTCATTGATAATTCAGTTATTGGTTCTCAGTGGCACTGGTGAGCTGCCCCAATGAAGCAATCACGTTTTTTTTTATTTAAATAGTACTATTTATTTATTTTAACTGAGGCTTGCACACAAGATTTCTTATGATGTGACTTTTTCTTTCGGTCAAAAAAAATTTGAAAAGCATATTTCTTCAGTAAGTAATGTTAATAATAGGGATGTTATTGGAAATTCTTAAATAATATTTAAAGATTACATTTCCTTTTTAAATTTTATAGAAAAAAATAATTTAATCATTTTGATTCATGTCATTCCAGTCATTAATTTTTTAATCTTGGGAAGACGTCAATCCCATTACAAAATGAGATTGACGGGTCTTTTCTGTAAAACTGGGAAATGGTCGGGAGAACAGCCCTGTGTTAAGGAAGTGTACAACAGTGTAATTCCTTTTGTTTAAAATAAGGGATGCGCACCGATTAATCGGCCATAATCGGCCACTTTGCTGATTATTAATAATCGGCAAAATTGGGCCGATTCATCGGCTGAAAAAATATTTTTAAATATTATTCTTTAAATTATACCTTCACTAAGAAACTATGATGAATAAATTTTTTAAGAGCACTAATAGCTCTCACAGTTGATATAACGTTTTTAATAAATTAATTCTCCTACTTCGAATAAATGTACACATTGACAATATAGCAGGGCAATTCCACGGGTAACTGACTGACATTCACAAAGCAAAAAAAAAGAAGTATTTTGAAATAAAACACAACAAATCTCAAATTTTACTAATTTATTTTGTCCTGTCTTATTGTACTTTTTAAGCTGAATTTCATGGTATAATTGAATTTTCAAAATATATTTTTAATGATTTTATAAAAATTGCCAAACATATGGTAACTGACTGACATGAATGCAACCTGTGTGAAAAGTAACACTGATTCTACAAGAGATTTCTCTGAAAGTTGAAGGAAATTTTATTGAATAAAAAATGAGGACCAAAGAGAATGAATAACCTTTCGGACCATGGCAGTTGAGTTTGAAAATATTGCTGCAGTAAAGAATTACAGTAGCTGGAGTAGCTTGGTAACTGACTGACATTCCGGTAACTGACTGACATTTCTGAAATATTCTAAATATACTGATGCACATGTTCAAAATTATACAGTAAAAATTATTAATAAGTCTACAAAAAAGGTAAACAATAAAATTACATCTGTCAAATTTAACTTTGCTGCAATAAATGATTGTAATCTTTGCAACAAAGTGGTAACTGACTTGCCTATCAGGAACCAACTGTTAAATTATACTAATGCAAATGTTCAAAATTATGCAATAAAACCTTTATAAAGATAACACGAAGAGTAAAGTAATGGAAGTCCAATCTTTAAGTTAATTATATTTACAATTTTTGTTTCCATAGGATATTCGGATTATGGGTTATGCAGGTTTTGTTAAACGTGTTTTGCTATCAGTCACTCAGTACTTTTTTGAAATTTTCTTAAAGTGATGAGTTTGAACAGTTGAGCATTTGCTGTATTGGCTGTAGATAATTACATTTTCATCTATGGGGGTCTTAAAATAATGGACATTTTTCGGATATTCGGAATAGCCAAAATATCACTAAATCTCATTTTCAATTCATTTTTTGTGGAGTGAACATGTTCCTGCTTAACAATAATAAGTTGTGTTTTTAGATCTTTCTCTTTTATAGCATTATAAAAGGTTGAGGCAATATTGATGGTTGCTTTTCCACGCAACACTTCCATCCATGCTAACCTCTTTACTTGGCCACCGACTCCATCTACGGCTCCCTTGCCATGTGAAGTGGTAAAAAACTGCCATTCGACTTCGCGAATTTGAAAGTCCTTGCAAAAATATGTGAAGTTGCATAGGTTAAAACGCTGCTTGAACTGACTGGTAGCACCATCAGAAAAAATATGTAACGAGGAAAAGTTCTTAGTTAGTTTCAAGTCCTTTATTATTTCCCGAAGGAAAACCTTCACAGCATTCTCATGATCAAGATAGTCTGATATTACTGCGTACGATTTTGTTTGTTTTTGGTCACCTTCTACAAACCAAGAAACAGCTGTAAAAATTTTAACTTTTTTATGGTTCCAATGAGCTGCTTGGATTTCATTTTGTTCCTTACAGCAGAAATTTTCTGCAAAATTAATTTGTAGGACTAGCTGTTCAGAATTTAGATCATCCCGTTTTATCTTGAATTCTTCTGATTGCTTTCTCTTTACAAAAACATGCCGTAGGAATGATGGTAGTTTCGCTCTTAAATCATTTATGCAGTCCTCAGTTGTTCCTTCATTAGTGGTTAGTTGGCATTGAGGAGTATTTTTCCACTCCTTCCAAATGCACAGTTCATGATGCTGGTCATCATTTGAATTTAGCCCATTTATCATAGGTCATCTGCTACATTTGCCGTTCATACATATTTTAATTTTCTTCGTCACAGACTGCAGCCTTTATAAACTCTTTTAATTTAGTCGTAACATTCAACCTTTTTTCTTTTAAGGCACCCAAAAGAAATTGAATATATTCATGTTTTTGGCAAAGACACACATTATGGGGAATGTCTCTTCTTAGTAATGTTTGATTTGGGCGGAGGCTGCTAAACTTGGAAAGACCAATCTTAACATTTGGATTTTCTTCACAAAAGAGAGCATTTACCAGTATTAAAACTCAAGAGTTGTGTTGTTTTATGTTTGTTTAACAAGAGAAATATTTTCAGGAGTGTGTAATTATGTACGCTGTAGTTATTTTGAAATTACATTAAATGTCAGTCAGTTACCACATTAAGTTGTCAGTCAGTTACCATGGAATTTTTTAAGTTCTTGATGCAAACTTCAACTTCTGTTTATTCAGTGTTTAAATACTCTCAATGTAGGCAGAGAGTATGAATTTTCGTAAGTTTCCATCAAAAATTTTCACGCTCAGGGGAAAATGTTGATTTTTTATGGTAACTGACTGACATTCATAAACTGAATTTCAAACTGTATCTAAACGAAACGCCATAACAATATTTTTTTCAAATAAGACTGTATTAAGAATTTTCATAATGTGTATAACAAATTACCCCACCTTTTTTGTTTAGTTTGATATGTGTTTGGGGGATAAAAACACTAATTACTGTACCGTAAAATGGGGTTAATCGGAACACTTTTCAGCTTTGATTGTAAAAAAAGTAGTTAAAAGATTTTTTTTTAATTTGATTTTTTGGGTAAAAACTTCGGTCTTGCTTTACTTTTGATATTCCAAGCGAAGACAAAGCATTTTGAAAAATTATTATTAAAATATATAGGAAATTATGGTTGTTCCGAATCACCCCGCTGATAGGGGTCAATCGGAACACTTGTTAAAATTTTTATTTTTTTTCAATTTAACCTGTACAAAATGAGTAATATTGATGGGGGAGAATAAGAACAGACAATTACTGTCAAATAAATGCATAATTTCAATAATAGTAAACGTGTATAATTTGTCAAAATTCAAAATAATTTTGAACTTATGAAAAGTGAAAAGTAATTTTAAGAAATGCTTTTGAATTGAAATACAAAGATTTAACATGAATGGAAGTCACTCATGTCGTCCACAAATATGTACTTGTCCTTAAAACTAGCAATTGTGACTTGGCTTAAGTTTTTTCATAACATCTCCTGGGATGAACTCTGCCTTTTCTTTAGTTTCTTGAAATCTCTGGGTTTCGGGGATTGTCCTGAAAGTTTTTTACGCTTATTCATCACTGTCTGTGTGCTGGATTTTTGCTACATAAAGTCTATGTGACTTTCCCCCTCGTATTTTAAGTAAAAAGAAGTCTCCTGGAGAAAAAATCTTTTGAAATCTGCAACTGTTTGTCATTCTAAGATCTAGTTGCTCACGAGAAGGGATAAACAGTAATAAAACCTTGTCCTTGTCTTGATTAGAAGAATTGGGGTTAGAATCTTGATTTTTCAAACAGTTTCCTTCAAATAAGTTTGAATTGGAACAGCAGAACTAAGTGTTCCGATTCACCCCGCAATTTTTTTTTCTATGCCATTTTTCAGAATTCTTCATTTTTATGACACAATTTATAAAAAATGTAAATTCTAATGCGGTATTCTGTTGTTCAGATACATGTATAATTGAAACATACCACTCTTAGTTTTTAAATATAAGAAGGTTTGATCTTGCATATGAAGTTTTGCAGTCTATGGAAATGTGATGTTTTCTAGCGTTCCACGTGCAGCCCTCCTTAGAAGCCAATAGCGTTGCCAGATTGACAAAAGTAATTTTTTCCTACTCCCTATGATCTTACCTTACTAAGAAAAAAATTCATGGTGAAAAATACCCAATAGTTTATTTATGAAGAATTTCGTTGTACGGTCGGGAAGTTTTGTTCCGATTGACCCCGCTGTTCCTATACACCCCATTTTACGGTACTCTAAATTATCGAACATAATTCTGGAGAGAAGATTGACATCCCTATCGGCCTGTTTTCAATACAACAGTTTCTAATATAAAATTTAAGGTGGTACCATATTAAAATAGATAGTTTAAGCTTTTAAAGTATATATATTAATTTGCGTTTTGCGAACATTGAAATTTTGATGCTCAGGTTGACATTTTCGTGGAATTGCCCAGCAACATTTTTCATGTGGTTATAGTTTTCTCCTTAGCAGAGTGCTTTTAGATAACCTCTAATTTTTACAAAGAACAAAAGTCTTGAATTAAATTGTTACTAATTATTGAAAATTTGAATTAAAATTACTCCGAAATTGAAGTGCTCCCCACAGACCCCCCCCCCCCGCCCCTTTTTTTGAATTTTTATGTCCAATTAACATAATTAACGATGTGTTAATGTAATATTATTGACAAAAATATGAAAATTGGTTCTTAGAAATTTGATACAATAGTGAAATTATTTTGTGAAAATTCAAAAAATGGAAAAAAATCTTCTCTCAGAAATAAATTACTTACTATTTCTAAAGTCGGAATTGTGTAAGAGAGAAAGAAGAGGGATTGTAAAATTGGTAGCATTAAAAACAAACATCCTTATCTTTAATCGGCTCATTCGATTAATCGGCCGATTATCAATAGCCGATTAATCGGTGATTGGTAATCGGCCAATAGGGAAGTTTTCGATTTTTCAATTTTATTTTTATATGATAGAGCAACATACATGAACATCAACGGCGAAAAAATTTTTGCGCTGCGACAAGTAGTTTTTTTAAAAATAATTTTTAAATTTCAAGCGGGGGTGACGTCACTGGGCATTCGTTGGCGCTTTTGAACTTTCTACTAAGGCGAAGAAAGAGCGAGAAGCTTTAGATGCGAGGAGCTCGAGAAACCGGTTTCTCCGGCTTCCGCACTGTTGTTCGCTCTGCACTGCCGTAATTTTTTTTCCTCGCCAAGTGATGCGTTCTAAAAGTTTGAATACGAATTTCGCCAAAAAATATCAAAATAATCACCCCCTAGCAGGGTATTGGATTGCTCTTTGATTAATCCAGTTTTAAATAGTGAATTAGTAGACTTTAAGGTATTGATTCCGGAATTAGAAAATCCCGCAATGAAACGATAATATAGCAGAAATCCAATTTTTATGGCTGAAAGTTACTGCCATCCGACGTCACGGGTTTCGGTTTCAAGGCGCGCTTTTTTTGCGAGTGGGTTTTTAAAAAAATCATTAAGAATCAACCGTTGTGTTTTAAAATTCGGCAATGGTGAATTTTTGTGTTTTGTAAGCCTCTTAACAATATTTAGTAGTTAAAAAAGGGTTATTGAATAGGTCACAACTACCCTATTTGCTTATCGGTGCATCCCTATTTAAAATTCAAACCAAAGAAAAAGAAAAAATACATTTTCTACATTTTCAAGGACCTTGTTTTTTGTGCACAGTAAAACAATTAAAAATAAGACTAAAATAGGTGTATCAACCGTTTTTAATGTCTCAACAGCGGACAGCAGTTACGACCTGCCATAGGCGGTTGGCGTACCAAAAAAGTGGCGGGTCAAAAGAAATGTGTGTGGGGAGGTGGGATGAAATCAGCCCCTCCTGGACGGTTTTTTTTTTTTTTTTTTGTAAAATTTGTTTATATTTTTGTATTTTAACATTACTGATTAAATGACCTCTAAAAAATGCGGAACATAGTCAGAAAAATTAATATATGACTTATTCCCCTTTCGGTTTAACATTCCATTTTTATGAAATAACTTTTGAAAAGTTGGAATTTTCAGCTTGTTTTTGGCATTTTCAGCTATTATTTTGGTGAAAAAAAATCGTTTTTCCCTCTCTCGATCATTACTTTTTAACCATGAAAAATGAGAGGGCAAGGCCCCTATACTGTCAAAAGTGAAGGGCTGTCGCCCCCTTGTCCCCCTGTACGAACCGCCTATGCCTGGGACTGTCATTTAATATATATTAGTGAAAGAATCAAATTGCGGTATCTCATAATAAGACCTAAATTAACCTCTTCCCGGCTTTTCCCGAGCTGGACTCGGGCAAGCGAAATGTACCATTCTGGCTCAACCCGAGTGTAGCTCGGGCACTGTGAAAATAAACACTGCACAACCAGTCTTTCCCGAATTATTTCACATGTCTCTTTTATGGTTTCGGATGCTTTTATTTACTATTGAACAGTATAATGAATTCTGCCATACAGAAAGCCAGAAAAGCCCAAATTTTACAGGTAAATACTCATTTATTACTCATTTATTTAAATAGATATTTTTGCATTTATTTTTAGGAAATGTTGCATGCGAATGATGCTATTATGTTTAAAAAGATATGTATGTTTGAAAATAAGCATAAAAAAATTGAAATTTTTTGATCCGGAATCCCGAAATAAAATGAGCCTGGAAGGGGTTAAAGCGTTTGCTAAACCATTCACCGATGTGCTTCCCATTTATTCACATTTCTTCCAAAACGAAAAATATATTCATCTGAATTAAATAGGAAATTAAAAGCAAAACGTAATCATATCTTTCGGTTACCTTTTTGGAAAGAGATCCAACTTTTCAGTGTTTGGGAACGAGAAGTAAGATCCAAGGACAGGAGAACCACATTCAAAATGCCCCGGAGTTCTTCATTCTTTTATCCATCGGTGTGGATGCAGAGGTTACAAAAGACAGGAAAAACTTTCTTTCAACGAAAACGCCTTTCGACCGTATGCCCTCAAGTTCCCGCTAAAAATGATCACCCCCAGACCGAAACCGGTTACACAAATTAAACTGTCTGACTGATGGACAATCATACAATGGAGACTGGCGACGTAATTCGCGATCGCACCCGAGGATCTGCTGTCAATCCCTTTACCCCCAGGAGATGTCTTTTCTTTTCTTGAATCAGTCGTCCAGTCTTTTACTCGAGCAGGGAAAAAAAGAAAAAAAAACGGCTGAGTATAAAACTAAAAATCATAGTTCGTATTTCAATTTTACCAAAGTACTTGAATTTTATCTATCAGTTTTTTGTTTTCTTGGGTTTAATATCATCAGTTCCTCGCGGACCCCTCATCTGCGGTTGAGGCACCCCTATTTGTCTCAGAACTCAGTTTCAGAACTTCCACCCGACACGATAATTTTCCTCTAAAACAAGATGGGATGCAACATTTCTTACCAAAGTAGCGGCTGCTTTCTTACAGACGGCAAGAGACAGTGCCCCCCCCCCCCCATATTTCAGTAAGCACTCGTCAAATCATTCAGTCACATGATGCAAAAAACACAGTGTTGCAGTAACCCATGTCATTTTTTTAATGTGTTTTGTTTTTTTCGGAGGAAGGGAGACACAAAATTCAGCACGGACAGTTTTTGTCACCCCCTCGGAAGCTGGCACCCGGGGCGGACCGCCCCCCTCGCCCCCACCTTCCTACGCCACTGACGACGTTTAAACTCTGTTCTGACATTTTTCTTTCACTTCCCGTACTTTCTGAACCTATGGGCGGCGTTAGGCGATTGATTGACACGCAATCGACCAATGATGGCGCGTATCTTTTCGCATGTCCAAAATCGAGTACGGTATGTTTAAATGCCAACGGGAAGTACGTCACAAATTTTCTGTTGAAATTAATTTCCCAT